>APFE031295462.1:0-23576 GCA_000404065.3 Pinus taeda
GGAAGAGATGAGATTTTTCGAGAAATGTTTGGTAAGAGATACAAGTAATGAGGGTTGCATAGAGTTTGCAAACTCTGATTTTGAGGAACAACATAGAGTTCCATATAATAGTGGCATGCATGTAAATAAAATGCAACAGTTGGTGAGCAACAACAACAACAACACATTAATATTTCTATTTTGAGACAACAAGGAAGAATACATTCAATTGTCTTAAACGTATGTGGAAAGATGTATGCTAGGGAGGAGGAGCAAGATAATGATTCTAAAATTCTTATGCAAAAGTTGAGAGAGGACAACAATGAATTTCCACTAAAATCTAGATTGGATGTTGAAATAGAGAGGTTGTAGAAACTTATGATGAAAGTGCCAGAACAAGTGCACATTGATGTAAGAAATGAAGTTAGAAGTAAGTGCTAAATGAATATACAAGAGTGCATCAATAAGGTTAACGGAAAGTTGCAAAACAAAGTTTGGAAGCCTGGGAATAAGAAGGTAACAACAACATAATTAATTGAATAGGAGCATACAAAAACAAAGGATCAACTACAGTACAAAATTTTGGGTCATTTATATTAAAGGGATCAACTACAATACAAAATTTTGGGTCGGTTATATTAAAGGCTTATGAGCAAGAGGTCATAAATTTTCTACCTTGGGTTTCTGATGTAGGAGCATCTAAACTTCCAAGTCATTTTCAAAAAATCAAAGCTTTTTAAAGATAAAGCTCCAAAAGGGGCTTCAACTTTTAAAAAGAATTATAATTCTTTGTTTGTAAATATTCTTAGTTTCTTTAATTATTATAGAATAGTTTTAGAAAAGTTATCGATAATACATGTTTTTTCCATAACGCAAAAGCTAATTTACCTTGAAAAGCATGAGATATTTAGGGAATAAATCATGAGAGCTTCATGGAATAAATCATGAGAGCTTCATGGAATAAATCATGATATCTTTATGGAATAAATCAAGGAGTGATTTATGGATGTAGAAAAAACTACTTTTCTTGTAAATTTGTATTTAATCATTATAAGCCTACAGGCAAAACTAATGGCCAAATGAATGTGAAATCAGGCCATAGAGAGTGAATAGAGAGAAACAATGTATTTTAGTATTCACACGTATAGGATTTGTTGAATGAAAGTGATTGAAAGCATCCTTATGCTTATGATTGTCTCTATGTATTTGTGAATGAAGAATTCCAACATCTGTGTATAATCCGGAATTAAGTGAGAGGAAAATGTTTTGTGGTTGTGTATTTGTTTTGCAAGACAAGAGAAATATTTGTATAAAAGTGGGAACAAATTAAAGTCAAAGAATTAGAGGAAGGCTCTGATGAGTAAATGAACCATGTAAGACGACAAGAAGATGCCTTATCAAAATAGGCATATGAATATGTCCATAAGATAGTAAATTTTATGAGGCTTCACAAATTTGTTAATGAAGTGTTCTTCGTTGTGACTTATCTGAATGAGAATATACTTGATCTCAAGATTGAAATTGTAATGTACATGGAGTGGCTTGAAATCTTGGTATAGAATTAACTTGGAGTTTTATTTACAGAAGTAAATTAATGGGAAGCACCAATATGTTAGTGATTGGTCATGTGTGTAATATGATCATAAATAAATTTATGGTTAGTTGGATTTTGATTATATGATAATCTGTTGTGTGAGTTAACTATCAATTTTCTTGTTATCAAAAAAATCTTTACCAAATTTTGGACAAAATTGACTAGAAAAAGTGTTTGGAAAAGAGTTATTTTGTCTACTAATTAGACTACACGATTTACATATAATTAAAATGTATTTGAATTTATCTCTCTCTCTCTCCTCTCCTCTCTCTCTCTCTCTCTCCTCTCTCTCTCTCTCTCTCTCTCTCTCTCTTCTATATTAAATATATATATATATATATATATATATAATATATATATAAAATTATATATATTAATAATATTATATTAATAATATATATATAATAATTATATATTATATATATTATATATATATATAATATATATATATAATAGATAATATATTATGGTTTTCCCCTTTAAATAGGCTATATTTCACATGAATATCTTGGGTCAATACATGTGTTCTCAAACCTAGAGCTCAAATCCACTAGTAATCAAGTTTAACTTAAGCTACCCAACAAAAAAAATAAAAATACTAAATAAACAAGACTTATAAATTTTTACCATGTTGGGTGGACATGGCCTCTCTCTCCCTCTCTCGATGCACAAGAACCTAAAAAAAAATAACCAAATTAATTATTACTTCATAATTAAACAATATAGTCCTGTGTGTGTATAATATATTCTATATTATATTATATAAATATATATATATTATATATAATATATAATATTTATATATATATAGATATATATATATAAAATAAGGAGGAAGGAATATATATGAATTTCAAGATTTGGAAATGGAAATAAATAAAAAGATTAAGAATAAAAACCAAAGAGAAAGGAAGGGATAAGAGAGAGAGAGAAATTGAAGTATTCATAAAAATAAACATTCAATCGAAATTAAAAAATGGATAACATATTAAATCAACAGAAAGTTGTAAAGATAAATGAAAGGACCAATGAGAGAGAATAAGAATCAAGAGAAGCTTCAAGAGGAAGCACATCTCGAAGTAAGGCCAAGAATTCAGTTATTGTTGATTTTCCAACCGTCGTCTCTATTTAGATTGCTCGTTCTTTGTCAATCTCAATGGCTTATATGGATTTCTTATGATGGTAGTGACTAATTTTGGCAAGGAACCTGGAGTTTTCAATGCAAATGTGGTGTTTAGTTTTTCATAGTGGTCTGCTAGAGCTAAAGAACGGGACGATTATATTTGATGTCATCCACTTGTTCTTGAATTCTTAGCTTAATTGTTACATGTTTTTTTAAATTTATATATGTTTAACTCATATATTAACTTCTTATTATTATTATTATTATTATTATTATTTAATTTTTATGGTTTTTTATAAGTTTAATGATGTGAGATATATCATGAGCTAAGTGCTTTAATGCCTATGAATGTTTACTAGTTATATAAATAATATCGTTGCACTGGTATGAATATTTTTATTAATAATAATATAAACAAGAGCAACTTAATCCCCTTAAACTCCTTACGCCATACACATTATTTGTCAATTTGTTGACTTACGCCTTCAACTCCTTTAGCTATTGTGGAAGGGCTTCCACTTCATCATCTTGCCTACCTTCTTTATCCTTCATTTTCCAAATTTTGTCCATATGTTCATTATGTTTCAAATTAACGGTAATCATATCCAATTCCAATTGCAGAGATTCTAACCTCTATGACAAATAGGTCAACAAGGCTTTGGGTGGCAAAGTTGTAGGTGGTTCTCTGTGAAGTTCTAGGTGACTGTTGAAGGTGAGGTAATACATGGTGAAATCAATGTTTTGTTAAGTTAGATCACCTCTGCTCAAGTGTGGAGACAATTGAATTATGTTTGGTGGGGGGGTTGTGCTCTTGCAACCTCACTCTGAAGCTGAGTGGAGCTAAGTGGTGGCCATTTTGTATGGTTTATTTTGTGGATTGTTATTTGGTTTGAGTACCATGTAAAAGGAAACATGAGCTCTAGCCATAAAACATTATATTTCTATTAAATTTTATCTAATATATATATTTATTTTTGGATAGAGTTTTGGCATTTGCATTGTTTCATATTTTTAGGAGTTAGATGTTGAAAAGTGTTTAAACACTTATTTCTTTTTTAAAGATAATATTTAAATAATTTTAATTTCTAAATATAAGGTTAAGTTAATAATTTATAAATAGATTATACATATTTTATCAATTATCAATTCATTAAAGACAAATATAATATATTGTAGAATTTGAATTTGAATGAAGAGGGTAACAATTTTACTCGCAATCATTTAAATTATAGTTGATTGACACATTTTTTTTTATTATATACTTTGAAAAGCTCTAATCATTTCCCTCCTTCCAAGGATGATATCTATTCATAATTGCTAACTTTTATTGTTATTTAATGCCATGGTGAATCAGTCACTTGTTGGAGTAATTTGGACAAGGCCCAAGATCAAACTTGGTTGGTGTCACTATAACACCAAGAGTATGTCCAATAACTTGTAAGTCAGATATACCAAGAATATATGACTTAACAAAAACCAAGACTCCACTAGAGTAAAGAATCCTACTCTTTAAACTTTGTCACAATAGCCAAAAATATCTCTTATAAAATTTGAATCAAACAAAAAAATATTAATTAATAATATACCGTATAAAACCATTAAACATGTCCCTTTATTTTAAAAATAGCATTAACACCCAATTGACAAAAATTTTAAAATATATATATGATTCTCTAAAATTCAAAACCATATCAATATGTTAGGCAAAATAAATTTAAATAAAATGAGTAATAATCATTCGTTTGATTTATTTCAATTAAATCCAATTAAGCATTATTAATTTGCTTTATACTCATTTCAATTATTTTCTGAAAACTACGTATTACGTATTCATATTTAAAAAGACAAACTCACTTTATTTCTTTGGAAACACTCGAGCCAACTCACGACGAAAGCAAACCTTTCGGAACCAATTCTATGAAAACATAATATATGATATCAAATAACAATATTCTATATTATCTCAAACCCATGCCCTAGAGGTCACCCATCAAGAACGTGGGCAACATCTAACAAATTTGTTCTTTATAGTGCACTTGAAAAACATGCATGGAATCAAGACAACTTATCTAACAAAGACGGACTTAGATGAGTTAATTTTCACTTTTGAAATACACGTTAAGGTGTCTATTTTTAATATTTGTATTGAGGCAAGATCAGATTGGGAAAGAATGCATTGAATTTAGACCATATATTGAATAAAAATGCATTGAATCTGGACAACATATTGAATAAAGATATTGGTGGAGTGAGATTATAATGAATTGAGATTTATTTTAAATGATTAAAAGATTATATTATTTAATAATTTTTATGTTTATTTGATTGAGTAGAGATATTAGTGGGCTGAGTTTTATTTTAAATGATTAAAAGATTATATTTTTTAATAATTTTTTATATTATAAATAATAATTTTTTATATTTGATTTGAGTAGTTTGATTAGATATAATTTTATATTTGAAAATATAGATTTTTTAATGTGTTTTAGAAAAAATTGGTTGATTTTTTTGGAAATCCATGTTAAGTTGTCAAACTATAGAATTTTAGGTGCATGGGTTTTTGAGAGTGTTGAATCTATTTCTACCTTCAAAACTTAGATTAGAACACTTCTAAATCAAAATTTTACAAAATGAAAAATATTTGATTTCTGGTGAAAAAGTTATTGTCTAGGCAAAATTGTCATCTCATTAGATAAGGTAATTTGATATTAATTTATACTAATTTTGATATGTGTGTGTATTAGAGGAATCGATATTTGGGTTGATTTTGTACTCTCATGACACGGAGTTGGTTCCGACCACTACCACTAGAATCCCTAGGTGGGTCCAGCACATCCTTAGCAAGCGACCATGGACTAGACAACCGAGGGATTTGAACATGCGACCTTGTACGCACATTTACTCCAAGTAAACTCCCTAAGGGGGTCTTTATAACGGAAGGAAATAGGGATGAGCTTAATCCACTTATGTGTGCATAGATTGCGAGATCATTTAATGTAATCTCACTAGGTGAAATTCATTTAATTCTTAATTTTAATATGTGAGGAGTTGTTCACCATTGGTCAAGGTTCAATTCTCACAAGGGTCTCTTACTATATAAGTCATGGGACATCTTGAAATAGTGGTTGAATGTGTGGTTGCAACTTGCACAAAAAAAAAAAAAAAAATAGTAATGATCTCTTGACTTATGCACAAATAAGTAGATCAAAACTTGTTACGTGTCTTCTTTTTTTATGAAACTCGTATAATGTAGAACAATTGGTGATATGTTATAATGTCAAGCCATTATAATAGTGGAAGGTTCAATTATCATGAGGGTCACTTACTATATAAACCATCAGACATCTTGAAATAGTGGTTGAATGTGTGGTTGCAACTTGCACACAAAAAATATATGTTAATGATTTCTTGACTTATGCACAAATAAGTAGATCAAATTTTGGTACACATCTTCCTTTTTTATGAAACTCATAAAATGTAGATCATTTTCTGATACAATATGATGTCAAGCCATTATTTATTAAGAGTGTTGGTTCAAACTCTATAAATCTAAAAAATAAAATAAAATAATTTTAATAAATATTGTAAATTTAATGGAGCAAGTCCACGCGGATTCAGGGTTGGTGTCCCCTCTTTGGAAGTTGGTTTGTTGTCAATTCCAGGTCATTCGATGTCTTTGCTTATCTATGGACTTTGCTTTTCATTTTTGTTTTACTGTAGTTGGCTCTGATAAACAAAATCAACATTTTTGTCACAGTTGTCACAATAGCCTAAATACTAAGCATACTTATGTTTTGATGAACATGCTTGTAAAGAAAAACCTTTGTAATCTAAAACAACTAAACTTGTGTTATTAAATTAGTTTCCCATCTAAACAGCACATAACACAAAGTCATACTTTATATATATTTTTTCATGAGTAATATAAAGTCGAATATTACACACACACACACATATATATAGATATAGATATAGATACACCAACAACATATATTTTTTAAATTTACCACCAATATATATTTTTTAAATTTTAAAATCTTTTTTTATATTTATGTTTTTGTAACCCGTTATATACATAATATCTTGTTTACTCTAAATGATAATATGTATATGTTTGCTTACGCATGCATGTGTAGCTATTTTCTGTATATGTATGTATGAATCTTACTGAAATGTGTTGTTGGTTTAACCATCACTTTGGATTGCTAGCTAACTTGCCTTCCATGTTGTGATGCATCGTTGCTCGTGTGTTCCCTTCTTAACCCCGTGCTATCATAGGTTTCCAAGGGGCGCACTCACCTCACCCTTTGTGTGTTAGAACTGCTTATGCACCTTCCTTGACTTGTCGCCACTGTCACACCCTTACTACCAACAGGGACATCTTACTTGCCTCTATACGAAACTGCGGTCAAGGCAATACCATACAACCCACTGCTGGGACACCTACACCAAATGGTCTGAGGTCTAATTGGGACTTCTTACAGATGAGATCCCTTGACATGTTGGAAGGTCCAGCACCATCAATAGGATGGTTGGTAGGGAGGCTCCAAAATGAAGCTAAGACAAAATTTTGGAGAATGGTTGTAACCGCTACAACATTGACGACTCACTGGTAGAACTCCAGCTCTTTGAATGCACCTTGTTTCATGAAAAGCAAGTCTAAGTGAATGGACCTTGTTTCGTGACTAGCTTGATTGAAAGATGTATCACCTACCATTCTCTTGATCGGTCAACACACATCCCAAGCCAAGTCAAATTAGTTGTTTTGATTGGGGATGAGGGGTATATTGGTGCACAAGTAATATGGCTATTAGAGTTTAAGTTTCATCTCTGGTCTTTCTTCACAGCCAGCAGGCCTAGACTGTACCCTGGCAGACTCACGCAGGAACACAAGCATCGCTCCATTGCTAGTGATCCTGGTTAGTACCCTGGCAGAGTTACTTGCATCACCTCTCTCCGCATGAATCCTTTCTCTTCTTTTGCCTTCTTCATTTTTTCAATTTTTTCATATTTTCTTTTTTTCATTTTTCATAGAATTGTGCATAGGCACTTATTTATTTCAGAGGTGGAAGAGGGATCCCGATTTATTGAGAGTAGAATAGTGTGTTCCTTTAGAGAAGTATGTTATATATACCTTTGACATACTTGTTAAGGTTCCTCCCTCACCTTACTCTACTTGAATGAGCTGACAAGGGATAACCCAAAAACAACCAACTAGAGTAGGTGGTACTAGTTAGAGCACAAGTGTTGTGTTTTCACCAAGATTCGCTTCGAACAGAATGTATTTTCCATTGGTGTATCATTGACTAAAGACAACAAGTTCTGCATAAAGAGAGAGGAAAACAGATAACCAAGTGTTGATAGTTGTAGAAGTCCTCTTGTACTTTACCGTTCTTGTCTAAAGAGTCACACACGGTTTCATGTGAAACTAACCTACGGACATAAACCAGCAAACAAAACAATAAAGCAAAGAGTGGAAGAAAATGTGTAAAAAAAGTAAGTAAGGAAAGCAGGAAAGCAAGCAAACAAGCAAACAAATAAATAAATCAAACATGCATGCAAGAAAATAAGACATAAAGCAAACACTACTCCTACATTAAACTAACAGTTCATGGGTCTACTCATGTGAAGTGATATTTCCAATGCAGCCATCGACGCATTGGTTGACCCATGTTGGTGAAGGCATGGTTCACGAAAAGGATAGTTAAGCGAACCAAAAAAAATGAAATATATAAAAATGAAGACCAACACACTCCAAGTTTAAATGCATCAACAAAAAAGAAAAGAGTGAAAACACAAGACAAGCATTATGGGGACTTAACATGGTGTTGTGACACACTGCATGTAGATGATAAGCATGCGCACTCTCTTGACTGTCACAGACAAGCAAACATGATAAAGAGAGACAACTTACGTCTTGCAAGTGTGCTTACTGTGTATGATTCCTCCAATGCATGAGCGTTGGTATAATTTGATTCAAGTGGAGGAAGTGAAATATGTGTATTGGATTGATCTTCAATGCATACAGATGAGTGATGAGGAGCCTTGGGTGTTTCAATAATTTCTTGATCGGAAGTGAAACTAACCTCAGGACAATGAGGGCTTGACATAACCATTAGCTCAAGATGAAGTGCCTTGATAGCATGCAGGGTTTCGACTTCATCGACAAATAGATCATCATAAATAGATGGCTTTGAAAGATCAACAATGATTGAATAAACATTGTGATCGAATATAGGACTAAAGAGATCATGACAGCTATGATCAGAAAAATCAATGAGTTCATCGGTATCCTCCCAATTTGATGAATCATACAGAGGGGTAGATAAGAAGAAAGAATGTTCACCATCTGTGCTTACGGAAAAGGTAGATGAAATGTCAAGTGGATTTTCAATGAAAGATTTGTCCTCTCCGCTGTCAAATGATGACTAACATCAGGTGTGTTCTATGAATGATTAGAAGTAGATGCATTTGAGGATGAATTTACACAAGGAAAATAAAAAATGAAAAAATCACCAAAGATGTCAGGAAAAAGCAGAGGAGGCATGGACAGAAGGAGGTCATCCTTCATTGCAGCTTCATGCTCAGATTCCCAATCATACTCATCATAAATGACAACATAGATTGGTTGTGTAGAACCAACTCTGTCGATAGCTCGATCGTCATTCACAACAAATGTGGAGTCCGAAATGGAAGAACACAAGATAGTAAAATCCATAGAATCAGTAGAACGTGGAGACAGAGGTTGAGGTAACAAGTGCATATGGAAACCCATGGGATTCCAAACCAAATCTGCATGGAAATTGAGAGAATTGAGGATGGGAGGATGTGATAGTTGAACATAATTGTGTGCATTCTCTCCCACATCACTCTATGGGGTTGGAGTTGTCCGATGAGGGGAAGTCAGACAGTCACTTGTGATAGCGAGTGTGTCTACTTGTGATTGCGCGGCTCCATTGCTGAAGCATGTTGAGCAGGGTTTGAGCACTTTATTACTTTTTGGACAGAGCTATTTGATATAGGCATACTCATACCTATCCCAAAGATATTGGAATTTCATCTGACTTTTTGGAGCTTCAAAAGAGAGGAGACGAAAGCACTGCCAAAATTCTAGTAGAGATTCATGTGGGGCCTTCCATTGTTGTAACATTTTCTTATCAAGTGCTTCAGGATCAAAATGGTGAAAAATAGATTCTATTAGATCACTGAACTATTTGAATGAGTGCACGGAGTTATGAGGCAGTATGCTACACCATAGCAATGGGTAGTTGTGAAGTGTGTGTGCCAGTAGTGTATAGACCTTTGTTTCATTAAAACCTTCCATGTTCTCCATGAGTGCATGGAATTCATCTAAGTGCTAAAGCTAGGCCACTTCGCCTTCACCATCATATGTGATTTCAGACAAGTCATCCTAGAACTCCCTCTCAACTTCAAAGATATGTTCATTGGACAAACATTTCGAAGGGTGAACTATAAAGTACTCCATGATAGATGTGAGAAGATTCAAACTATATTGTGAGGACTCAACTTGTCATTTAGCCCTCCTTCTAGTGCCAGAAATGTTGACAGTGTTGGACCCACCAACATGTCAGGGGATCTCCCCAGTAAGAAGTCCCAACTAGACCTCAAACCATTTGTAGTAGGAGTACTAGCAATGGGTAGTATGGTATCGCCATGAATGCAGTTGCATGCAGAGGTAAGTAAGATGTCCTTGTTGGAAGCAACGGTGTGACCTTGCAGCAAGTCAGGGAAGGTGCATGAGAGGCTCTAACACATGGAAGGGGAGAAGAGTGTGCCCCTTAGAAGCCTGTGATACCACGTAGCTTGAAAGGGAACACACAAGATGGAAAGTAGGGTAGCTAAAAATCCAAAGTTATGAGTCATACCAAAAACACTCTTCGATAAGATTCATACAAACACATACAGAATAGTCCATACATACAAGCATAAATTATAACTACATATATGATTAGAGTAACCAAGATAGTCAAAATACAATAACAATATATGCATGAAACATGTTGGCTCTATTATATTAAAAGAGTGAAAGATGTAATCATAAATACAACCATGACATCCACTAGCCCCAATAGTGGAACATTACAGCCATTGTCGCCTGCTCCTCCAAAGAGATGTACTCGCTATGCACTGTAGAGAAGCCAAGGCTCGTTACAATACACTCCAAGATTTCTCTAAGTTATACCTATTAGAAGCTTGGCTCCCAAAAGCTTGTACAATGAATTATGAGGTTCTATATATAGAAAAGGGTGGGGTGACCCTTAACATTCCCCTTTGTGACTCTTCAGCTACGCTCGTGACTCTTCAACTTACACATGATTGTTTACATTCTACTATTGACACTTGGTCTTTCCATTTACAGCATGTTTACAATACAATCTTCACATGTACCCATGTGAGAAAAAAAAATGGGCTTGAGTAAGCCATGCAATACATCACTAAGACTCAGATAGTTGTGGGAAGACTAACTAGTCGACATCCTCTTGGTGATCGATGGTGGCAAACTGATGCCAAGATTGGTAGTCTTCTATGGTGTCCACATACTCCATGGTGACATCCTTCTGAAAGCAAACTCTTGCTTCTGTTGCATCCGGGTACACTGATTTAGCACCTCTGTCCAACTCGTCATATAGCATGAGCATAATAGTCTTGAGTGTAGTCGGACCAGCAACATGTTGAAGCCTCAGAAATTTTTTGCTCCAACATGGGGGATAACCACCCGGTCCGGACCTTGAAAGCAACTCCTTTTCCATTTGATGTGGTGGCTCTAACTGGGGATGATGGGACTAGTTTCCCAGAATGGGTTTGAAAATGAGAATGGGTGGTTTTCAAGCGATTGGAATAAGAATAATGATGACTAAATGACCTGTTCTAGCATGCAAATCTCTAGCTAACTTAATCTAATATAAACCTGGGGTATTCTTTGCGATATGTAATCTAAAAAGATATATGTTTGGTATGTGATAATAAAGATGATTCACGTATTAAACAAAGATGATAACATGTAAAGATAATTTCTTTGACTAAATAGTTAGTCAAAGAAATGTATAAACTATATCGCATATATTTAATGATTGTTATCACTCAGGTTGTCCCTAAGCTCCTGAAGGGATACGGCCGAGGTAACCACAAACCAATCTTTGGATTGCAGGTTCTAGCCTACCTGCAATCAGAGAGGGCTCTCTCTTGATGATTTAGCTTTGTTGATAATGATTTTAGGCTAGCTATTGGGTTCGGCGGTTTTGATTTTTTGTTTGGATGGAGTTTGGATCGAAGGAAATTGCATTGGAGTAGAGAGGCAAGGGATCAGTTGATAAGTTCAAACCATTGGGCATGGAGTCATGGATTAAGGTTTGTTGTTGTGTTTTCTTGGTCACAAGAGGATTATGGAGCGTGATAGCTACACATGAAACAATACCAATTTGCTGAAAGACGGGGTGAAAGTCAGAGATGAAAGGCAATTAAGAATCTTTCATCAACAAACAGGGGAGAGAGGTGCATGAATGGTTATCTAGGAGCATTTAAGAATTCCTAAACTAACATTCATATATGAAAGAAACAGTGTAAACAAGATCATTTAAGTATGCATGTTCATAACCATTCTAGATGAAAACATGAAGAAATTGCAGAAATTGAGCCCAGGGTGCAGCCAAGCAAATCCTAAACTATTCTTCTTTTCTGCAATTTAGATGGTGGATTGATGACAAAAACAAATATGGAAAACAAAACAGAGTTAAGGGAACACTTATTGAACCATGTAGAAGCACAGGAATCCGATATTCACTCCTCAGCCAATTAAACACAGCAGACACTTTCAGAATTCATGCATTTCAACAGTCTTTGATTATAGAAAATATCACATTTACAGTGCGAGTCTTTGCTCAAGCAAAATATCAAAACCAACAAATATCAAACAACCAACCAACTCCTATTCCATTTTTCAGGGTGGTATATATAAGCAAAATATCTGAAATTATTTATTACAACCGACCTAAACAGGTCTGCAGGAAGAAAACTTTCTAAACCTAACTTATGCTGGAATTAAATGCAAGTAAATCTGCTTTTGGTTGCGCCAATGGCAGCTAGATCAAAAAAATGAGTTAATTTGTTGTCCTCTGTGGCTTGGTGCAGTGGTTCTGTAATAACTATGCATTGAGTTCTGGTCCACTGATCTCCTGTGAGCTTTAATGTGCAGTCATTTGTGCTGGTAAGCTTTGAATGGTTCCTTAACTGCTCCTTGATTTTTAGGGCTTTCTTTCAATGCTTGATTTGCCTCGAGCCCTGAGAAAATCTCCTCTGATACACTTCGCCACAACACTAATACTCTTTGACCTGGATTTTGGCTCCGCATTTGCTCTAATACTCATTAATGCCTGAACCGGGTCTCTCTCTATCTTCCGCTACGATCCAAACTGCAAAATTGGGCCTTTTTAGCCCTTTTCAGTGCAAAATTGGCTGAGGAATCAAAGGATTCCCTAAAGATTCTCCAATATGGCCTATTTCCCGTAGCGATGCGCGATTAGCGCTAGGCGCTAATCGCGCATCGAAAACTGCCTCAGAATTTGAATCCGGGCCTCCTAAGATGCTTTTTTGCGCTTGCGCTCCTTTCTTTGGTGGGTGATGTCAGCATGACGTCAACAGCAACTCTTGGTACGGTGGATGACGTCAGCGGGTGACGTGGCAGGATGACGTGGCAGGGTGTTGGATGGTGCGGCGCCTTATGTATTTCTGCGATGCGATAGTAATAGCTAAAATGCTGCGAATTTGCGAGGAATTTATAGTGAAGCGAGTTTTTAATGATAAATCGTATTTTAAACAAAATACGTGAATAAATAGAGGCATGCGGCGAGGAAGTTTTGTGAAGTGATATGCTCTCTTGATGTAGTGGCAATGTTGCATCGAAGCAAAGGAAGTGGCATGTATTTCGGGCGCATGACCCTTGCGATTGCCAACCGCCGACTTGCGATATCGCATCAGCTAATGGGGAGGGGCGTATATATGTGGCATATGGTATTGGCGATACGCCGATTGCAAAATGTCATCGGCAGAACGTCCATCGGGAAGAAACAACAGTGGAACATACCACCCTTGCGACCTCCGATTGCGATAATCGCGTCGGAGAGGGTTCACCGGGATCGGAAGAATGTTAAGGCAATCGGCAAGGGTTGTTTGTGATTGGAGGAGGGGAATATATGGTTTTGAAGATTATTTGCGGCCTCGGAGGGGTCCGATAACCTTAAGAGAGAGAATTACATGCTTTGGAAGGAGTCCACTGTATTTGGAAGATGGTT
Source organism: Pinus taeda (assembly GCA_000404065.3). Lineage (NCBI taxonomy): Eukaryota > Viridiplantae > Streptophyta > Pinopsida > Pinales > Pinaceae > Pinus > Pinus taeda. The sequence goes on from APFE031295462.1 coordinate 14,006, forward strand.
TTGAAGGGGGAAGATGAGGGTTCTTGCTATGTTTCAGATAAACTTAGCAATTCCCAAGTGTACTTATGGTTATTTTTTGACCAAAGGGAGGGGATAAATATATAAGGGAATTATTAACATAGTTAAAAATAGGGGATGAGGAGATAGATAGGGAGTTATATAGTAAGGTTAGCGGTTAATATGACCAGTGATAAGAAAGCGCTAAGTATGTGAATCTTAGGCTTTTTAAAGGAAGCAATGATCCGTAAAGGAAGTATGAATATTGCTTGAGTAAAGCAGATCTTTACCAGGGTGAATTGTTATGAAAATGATGAAAGGGAGAGTTATCAAGCAGATGTTGACCTCTCTAGGGGGAGTTAGTAAATGATTTAGGGGAGAGAAGAAGGGGAAGTTAGACATGCCTCGCTTGAAGTTCTTCAAAATGGGAACTGCCTTGTTATACTAATCGAATGGATATATCTTTTGAAAACATAAAACTGATCATAATCAATGATTCTGCAACCACAAAGCTACCTACCCAGCCTACTTACCTAACATTTTTTCTTCTTTTTGGTTTGGGTGCACTTAGACTTACAGACCCAGCTTTTCAACTTTTCTTTTTCTGTCCTCCTATCTATAGACTACCCTTATTTCTTCCAAGGGCCCAAATTAAACAGTTGGGTTCCTTTGCTTCTCTACCTGTCTAAGAATCTGCCAAGATTAAGATGTTTGGACAGATTATTCATTCTCTATATTCTAAAACAGGAAATTGAAACCTAGGGAAACCAAGATTAAGCTGTTTCGACCTCCCTTTAGGATGGAGAGTCTTCAAAAATGGAATAATTCTTCAAAATTGGGATGCAGCAGATGAACTTTGACTTTCACACTTTCATGGCCTCTTTCTTTGGTGATTGTTAGCAAATATGGAGCATTGCAGTATGCAAAGTATGACATATTTGGCCTGTAAAAATGTCCATCATGAAATATGAGTAACTTGCTGCAGCAGGAGGCTAACAGTGGCTCCACTTGGGGATGGCTTCACCTTGTGAGAAGCCAAGAACATCAGGTCAGACTGCCTTGATCTTCTGTTGTTGTTGTGCTTTGAAACTTCTTAGTGCTGACTGTTTGGATTAATTTGAAATTTTGTATTGAAAACAACACTTTCCTTTACCTGATTTGCTAGTGAACTGTGAAGCATCGCCTGCTTTCTTCTGCGTGCTTTAGTATCTAGAATGTTGCAAAAATAAACTAAAGTGATGATATATACAAACATTTATGTACAGAAAATAACACCGCCTTTTCTTTCTTTCAAAAGGGGTCATGGTAATGTTTTAACATTCGTCCATTAACAGGACCTTCTTCAGTTGTGCTACCATCCAGGGACTTGAGGAAATATGTGTTATTGCCTTGCACTGCGCTGATAGTGTATGGCCCTTTCCATAGAAAATCGAATTTGGCATGCTTTCCCTTGTCTTCTCTTCATGAGCCCCACCTTAGAACTTTGCTGCCAACCCAGAAATCCTCTGCTTTAGCTTTCTTATCAAACATCTTTTTGAGTTTCTCTTGCAACATTTGAGCTCCATCATACACTTGCTCTCTGGTTTGTTGAAGGTGAATGGTCTGATTAACTCTTCTCTGCATGTCATTTGGTTCAACCTGAATCTCCTGCAACAGTTTGATAGTAGGAATGCCCAAAGATGAAGGAAAGTTGGCCTCCATGTCGTATACTATCTCATAAGGGCTCATCCCAATTGATTTCTTGGTTGACAGTCGGTCTGCCCATAGAGCATTTGTGAGTTTCCTATGCCAGTTCTTTTTGTTTTCCTCCAGCAGTTTCTTTATGATATTGATGAGGCTTTTGTTGGATGATTCAGCCAAACCATTACCTTGAGGGTAGTACGCTGTGGAGTGGCCCAACATAATGTGGAATTTATGGCAGAAGTTGATGATCTTTTTGGATTTGAAGGCAGCAGCGTTGTCAGTGATGATGATCTCAGGGCAACCAAATCTGGAAAGGATATTGCTCTCAAGAAATTGGATAATGGTGGAGTCATTGGCTTGTCTACATGGGATGGCTTCAATCCACTTAGTGAAATAATCAGTGGCCCTTAAAATCCACTTGTGCTGGCCTGAGGAAGAGGGATGAATTTCTCCAATGAAGTCAAGACCCCATTGTTGAAAAGGCTTTTCGGTTGAAATGGGCTTGAGGGGCAAAGGCAGTAATTTTCTTTTTCCTTCAAAAATTTGGAATTTGCGACATGAAATAGCAAATTTTTTGACATCTGCAAATAAAGAGGGTCAATAATAACCAGCCCTTAAAATCTTTTCAGTAGTGGACTTCCAATATAAGTGTCCTCCACAGTCCCCTGCATGGAATTCTTTCATGATGCTGTTAGTTTCGTTCATAGTCAAACAATTAAGAAATATTCCTTCATGATTTTTCCAAAACAAGGCACCATCTATGACACAAAACTTTGATGATTTCATCCTTAAAAATCTTTTCTTGGTCTTGGACAATCCTGGGGGAGGACATAGGTTTAACAATACAAAGCAAATAGCAACATACCATGGGGATTGCAAAAAGGTTTCACTGATCTGTGGAGTCACCAACTCCGGTTCATTGTCCAGTTGATTAATGTCTAAGGCTTGGAAATTTGTTTCGAACATTAGTTTGGCTAAACCTTGTCCTTTTATCAGCTTGGTAAGTTTTATCTCAATGTCATATTCAAGAATGCTGGCAATCCACTTGCCTCTTTTGCCTTCTAGTCCCTCTTGAGTTAATATGTCTTTTACCACGGAGTTTGGGACATAGGCAATCACATGAGAGTATAAGATGTAAATTCTGAAGTCTTTGATAGCCTTAACAAGGGCATAAGCCTGCTTTTCCATAATATGATATTTCAAGGGTGCATCTCTTAAAGCTTGGCTGAAGAAAGCAATTGGCTTTTCATTACCTTGATCATCCTTTTGCAAAAGGACAACTGCTATGGTGTGCTCAGACGCAAAAGAAAAAATGATAAAATCTTTGTCGAATTGCGGACTGGTGAGGACAGGCGTTTGAGTCAAGACAGTTTTGATACTCTCAAAAGCTTGCTTGGTTTCCAGAGACCATTTTACCTTGGCATCCTTTTTTAACATATTGCTCAATAACCTTATTAGCTAGGCCAGATTTTGAATAAATCTCCTTAGGAAATTGATCTTTCCAAGGAATGCTTGCAATTATTTTATGTTTCTTGGATATGGGATTTGGAGGATAGCTTGAATTCTTTCAGGATCAATTCTGATCCCATCTTTTGATATGATATGGCCTAGAAGCTTGCCTTCCTCAAGGCCAAACAAGGACTTCTTGGGGTTCAGGGAAATGCCATATTTCCTACATGTTATAAAGATTTGCCTTAAGTGTTAGAGGTACTCTTGATCAGATTTGGAGAACGGGGTTAAGTCATCAAGATAGACAACAAGGAATTCATGGATTTCCTTGGCAAATGCAATATCCATTGCCCTTTGAAAGGTGGCACCAACGTTTTTTAGCCCAAAAGGCATTTTAACATACTTAAATGCTCCCCAGGGTGTAGTAAAGGCTGTCTTGTCTTGGTCATTTGGGTGTACAAGTATTTGATTGAAACCTGAGAATCCATATAGTAAAGAAATCCTAGAGGAACCCACTACTCTTTGTAGGATGTGGTCCATTTTAGGCAGAGGGTAGTGGTCTTTTAAAGAGACATGGTTTAAGTTTCTTAGGTCTACACACAGTCTGATCTCACCTGATTTTTTTCCTTGTGGGAACTAGATTGGATACCAATTCAAAGAATCTGATGGGTGCTATAATACCTGCTTCAAACATTCTCTTTACTTCCTTCTTAATGAGAGGAAGAAGCATATGGTTTATTCTTCTAAGTTTCTGCTTGAATGGTTTTTGATTTGGTTTTAAGGGAATGGTATGTTGAATTACTGAGGTGTCATAGGACTTCAAGTCCTCATAACTCCAGGCAAATACATCTTGGAACTCTTTGAATAAATCCACGTACTTTGGCTTTTGATCAGGTGGCAGATTTTTGGACAATTTAATCATTTTGGGATGTTCTGCTGTTCCTATGTTATGTTCTTCAATAGCAACATTTATAGGCTCCATTTTTGGTTTCTTGGGCACATCATTATCATCAAACATGTCTTCTAATGGAGTTAGTCCAACAGGCAAAAAGTTATGCTTTAGGTCAATGAACTCAGCCTCAGCTTTGGCTGTTTCTTCTAAATGCATATGTTTCAGCTCTTGTATGTTTGCATTGTAAAAAACAATTGGGTTAAGGATTTGTTTAGCTGTTGCAGCTGTTACAGCCTGCTGATTTTATTTTGTTAGCTATTGGGAATCGTTCATGGCATCCATGTCAACGTTTGTATTCGAAAATTCGCCCTCAAGAGTGAGGAAATTGTTAATTTGGGCATCATTTTGAAACACTTTCCAATCTTTAACATTGTTGGGGACTGAGGGTCTATGTTTTATCTCAGTAGTGAAATGGTGATTTGGCTCAAAGGGAAGCTTGCATGTACTAGCAAAAGTTGCTAGGCTGTGAACATGAATATTATGGTCTCTTGAAATTTTGGCAAGCTTGGATTCATTGAAAGAATTGAGTACTTCTGTGGCAGAAGTCCTATAATCTCTCATTCTATTGTCATTGGTAACAAAGTTACATTTCATTTGTTGTATAATTAAATCGGAGTCACCTAGAATGGACACTTTTGCAGCTCCTAGGGCTTTGAGCAATTTAAGGCCTAAGAGGAGAGCCTCATACTCTGCCATGTTATTGGTACATTTGAAATTTAATCTATAGGCATGGACTTCTGCATGATTATCATGTGTATTGTGAATCCATACCCCTGCCCCTGCTCCTAACTTATTGACAGAACCATCAAACTCCAAACACCATGTGATTTCTTGTTTGTGGTTTGTATTAAGAGTTTCAGTTATTTGAGGATTGGGCAAACTTACAAATTCTGTTTTGGGAGGTTCTTCTTGTTTGCTGGGTTCCTTGACTGTTGTGATTAATTCGTGGTCATGGGAAACCAATTCCTCATTGATGCATGTTTCTTGCTCTAAGGCTAAAGGCTTCTCATCAGTTGGAGGATTGGTGTCATCATTAAATAAAATAAAAGAATCCATATAAGAATGGATTGAGTAAATTGGAAAAATTTGGGGCTTTTCCTCACTACTTACCACATACTTCATCAATGTTTCCCTGTACAGTATCTTTGTTTGCCCAAAGACAGATATAGTGGCATAAGAGAGGTCAATTTGGAGGGATTCTTGGAGTTTTTCTCCTCGTGATCTTGATAGGAGCATGCCATATTTTGTTGGGATGTCAGCAACTACTACGTCCATCAGGATTGTCTTGTTGGGAAACTAGACTAAAGACACACAAAGGTCTTTGATTAAGTCTAAACACTTGACTTGACTTGAGTCAAAGGAGTATAGGTCTTTGTAGGGTCTTGTGACATCAAGGTTTAACTTTTCCATTACAGCTTTGGGCATAAGATTATGTGAGGCACCTGAGTCAAACATAGCATTATGCAAGATCTTGTCATGTATGTGCAGGTTGACATAAAAGGGTGGAACAGATCCATATGTTGATTTTCCATTAACTTCTGGGCCAAACAACAACTCAGGGGTATCATCTAGAACATTTACATCATCCTTGACCTCTGGCAGTTGAAGTGACCTTTGAATTTGTTGCCTATAGACATCATGCTGGGCAAGTTCAGAGAGGGGGATGGATATTTTAAGTTTTCCAATCTCTGCTTCTAAGTTAAATGGTTTCTCCAATGGAATCCTTGCATTAGCAGTAGCAGATTTTTCCTTGTCAAGAGTGTTTTCTGTGTTTTCTTTTTGAATGTCAGCATTATGATGAATGACAGCTTGTGGTATGTCTGCTTTGGGAAGATTTTTAGGAATGCTACTCCCCTCTTCTTTTGAGGAGAGGGAGGCAGGGGCTGGTCAATAGAAGGCTACACGTTTGTCATGTCCTCTACAGTTGGTTGATGCGGGTTTGGGACAGTCGTATCAGCTGGTTCTATTATGATCACCTTGCCTTTAATTTTGTTGGGTTGTTTGCTCTCTTTTGTTCTGCTAGGTGTAGGGACATCAATGGTCCTTGTTCTCAACTTGTATTGTTTGTGTACCTCATACACCGCAATATCATAACCTTGTTTAAAATCAAAAGACTCACCAGACTTAGTCTAAAATTGATTCACATCTTACTATTCCTGGTCTTCTTGAGTCAGAAAAATTTGTTGCTCATTTTTTGAATCTATCAAGTTCATGTGAGTTTCATCTGTTGGCTCACTGGATGTGGATGCTTCCGCATATTTTTCTTGGAAATGAGGCCTAATATCATGGTCAGGACTAGCCCTTCCAGCATTTGGGTCTTGAGTTTTTCTGAAATTTGGGTTCCTTATGGCATTGGGCTGTTTTCCTTCCCATGATTTTTTCCTCTCAACATTCTCTACTCTGTCTCCCAACCTATGGATGCCAGTGATAATAGCATCTAGCTTCTGGTCGAAGGCTGAGGGTTCTTCCTTGAAGGTGGTTCTTCTCTCAGTTTTGGCTCTGTTTCTTTTGGCAATTAGATTTTCCTCCACACTAACAACAACGTTTTGCATTTCTGCAAGGCTTTGAGGGGCTCTTTCCCTTAACTGATAGGCCATTTCAGCATCAAAACCATCAGGGAATTTGTACAAAGCAAGATCAGGTGGGGGTCTCAAGTTCTGTGGTATTGCATTATAAACATTATTAAATCTTGCACAATAGTCCAAGACATTCTCTTGGGGGCCTCTTTTGATGTTGTCATATTCAGATAGTATGTGCAGGGGGTCTTTCTTTTTCTCCCATCTATTGATAAACGACTGGTATAATGCTTTTGGGTCTCCTAAGGAATTGGCTGGGAGTGCTCTAAACCAAGTCCTAACATCGCCTGTTAGACTTTGAACAAAAATCTTCATTCTCACGCTATCATCGTCAATCTCATAGCTCTCAAAGTAGTCCTGCATTTTCTTTGTATGCTGGAGAGCTGTGCAGGCACTTGTGCCATCAAAATAAGTTATTTTGGTCTGATAATCCTGAGGCATAGCCCCGGGATTAGCAGGAAGGTGTAAAGGTGCATATCTGTTAGCCATGTTGACAGGGATAAGTGGAAAAACTGAGGCAACTGGGATAACAGGAACAACCAGGGTAATAGGAGTAGTAGTGGTAGTATGAGTAAAGGATGGAGGTGTAGAAGAGCTGCTTGGAGAAGTGGATGATGAACAAGGGGAAATTGGGGTTGAACGAAATAGAACTTTGACGGGGGTCAGAACACAGCTTGGTTGAACTGTTTCTGGACTAGAAGCAGTAAAGTCTTCTTGTTTCTCTTGTTTTCTAAGGGTCTTAGAAATTAGATTTGGATTTTCAAAAACCGTTGGGGGATTGGATCAGGATTTGATCTTGTATGACGCGTTTGCTTTTTAGGAGTCAGCTTCTAACCTGTTTTTTGGGAAATTTTCTAAGAACACAGGTCCACCGAGACTTTTAAAGGTCGGTTTCTTCCTCTGCAGAGCTTCGGACTGGTTTTGTGAGATTATCTGAGAAATTCCCCAGTGGAGTCACCATTATGTTATCACTCAGGTTTTCCCTAATCTCTTGAAGGGATACGGCCAAGGTAACCACAAACCAATCTTTGGATTGCAGGTTCTAGCCCACCTGCAATCAGAGAGGGCTCTCTCTTAATGATTTAGCTTTGTTGATGATGATTTTAGGCTAGCTATTGGGTTCGTTGGTTTTTGTTTGAGTTTGGATGGAGTTTGAAAGGAAGGAAGTCGCATTCAAGCAAAGAGGCATGCATAGGGTGATAAGTTTCAAACCATTTGGGCATGGAGTCATGGATCAAGGCTTGCTGTTGCGTTTTCTTGGTGACAAGAGGATTATAGAGCAGGATAGCTACACATGAAACAATACCAATTGCTGAAAAGATGGGATGAAAGTCAGAAATGAAAGGCAATTAAGAATCTTTCATCAGCTAACAGAGAAGGGAGGTGAATGAATGGTTGTCTAGGAGCCGTTAAGAATTCCTAAACTGACATTCATATGTGAAAGAAACAGTGTAAACATGGTCATTTAAGTATGCATATTCATAACTATTCCTGATGAAAACATGTAGAAATCACAGAAATTGAGCATAGGGTGCTGCCAAACAAATCCTAAACTATTCTTCCTTTCTGTAATTTTAGATGGTGAAACATAGATGATAAAACAAACATGAAAAACTAAACATAGTTAAGGAACACTTATTGAATCATGTAGAAGCACAGGAATTCCATAGTCACTCTTCAGCCAATCAAACACAATACACAGTTCATTCTCCGAGCTCTTAAGCAATCTTTGATTATAGAAATTATCACATATACAGTGCGAGTCTCTGCTCAAGCGAAACAATCAAACCAACAAAGACCAACCCTCATTACATTTTTCAGGGTTGTATATATAGGTAAAATATCTAAAAGTATTTATTACAACCGACCTAAACAGGTCTATGGGAAAACTTTTAAACCTAAACTTGTGCTGGAATTAAATGCAAGTAAATATCCTTTAGGCTGCGTCAGAGGCAGCTGGATCAAAAGTGAGTTATTGTGGTGTCCTCTGTGGCTTGGTGCAGTGCTCTTGTAAAAACTTTGCATTGAGTTCTGGTCCACTAATCTTCTGTGGGTTTTAATTGTTTAGTCATTTGTGCTGGTGAGCTTTGAATGGTTCCTTAACTGCTTCTTGACTTTCAAGGTTTTACTTTTAATGCTTCATTCGCCTCGAGCCCTGAGAAGATCTTCGCTGATACACTTTTCCGCAACACTGATACTCTTTGACATGGTTTTTGGCTTCACATCTGCTCTGATACTCTTTAATATCTGAACCGGGTCTCTCTCTTTCTTCTGATACATTAAAAATTGCAAAATCGGGCTTTTTCTGCCTATTTTGGTGCAAAAATGGCTGAGGAATCAAAAGATTCCCTAAAGATTCCCCTCTTTGGCCTATTTCCTATAGCGATGCATGATTAGCGCTAAGCGCTAATCGCGCATCGAAAACTGCCCCTGTTTCTCATTCTCAGCCTCCGAAGCTTGACTTTTGCACTTGCGCGTTTTTTTCAGCTGTTGACGTCAGCATGATGTCAGTGGTATGGCAGATGACGTCAGCAGTGGGGGTCCTCTTGTATGGTGATGACGTCAGCAAGATGTCAGCAGGGTGACGTGGCAGTACGGCGGGGTGATGACGTGGCGGGACACGGTGGCAGGGTGATGTTAGTAAGGCGTAGGCAGGAAGGGGTGAGGTGGAAGCAATGTGGCAGGGTGACGCGGCAGGATGACATGGTGCCCACGTCACGTAAGGGGAAGGCGGTTTCCGGTTGGCATCAGACCACTTTTGGTACGGAGGTGGTGTTTGTCAGGGGCGGCCCGATGCAATGTGTTACACTGAATTTTGTCACCTTGACTATCTGTAGTTATATGGCCCCATCAATAGCCATATTGTCCTCTTTGTCAAGCCCCATACCTCTGCTCTTCATGTCAAAACTTCAAA
>APFE031295463.1:0-59897 GCA_000404065.3 Pinus taeda
ACTCACTCCAAGATGCCATAACTAAGGGATGAACATCAAATCACAAGGAAACAAAGGTTTCCTGTACAAATGGGGGAAGTGCAGAAGGCACAAGGGTCTTCAGACCTGATCAGGGGGGAAAACTCAGTATAGTAACCTTTCTCTCTCTTCTCTCCTCCTTTAGGCCTTCCCTTTGGTGTCTTTTTATACCAATTCCAAAGTAGTTTTTTAGTTAGGAATTGGTTGGGAACAGTTGAGGCCACAGGCACTAACAGGTGATCAGCAGGTAAAACCCGCGATGTCCGCCCGAAAATAAGGAGTTTTATATTTTTTAAGTGTTTTAATACATATACGTGGGTTGGGTATATATGAACCCGCGTATACACGCGTTTAACTCAGGGCAATGTCGCGTACAGGGAATAAAACACTGTTTTTTTAGATTTTGGACCAGGTCTGGAAGGAAGGGTTGCCCTAGGCCATGAGTGCAGCATCACAAACCATAATAGTGAGATTTGGAGCTATAACAATATCTATAACTATTTTTTCCTCCATATACCACTCTTATCTACACAGCCTTCTACACACAGACAATGAAGGAAATTTGAAGAAAAGTAGAGAAAAGGAGTGATGGGTCCCATTGTAGGAACGAAACTATAGGAGTGAAATATATGGAAGGATACCCTCAATTGTAAGGGATGTTGAAGAAAGATGGTTGGCTGAGATTTATTGAGGAATTCGATGGTCATCACAAAGAAATCATCAAGTCATTTGCTAGATCATTTGATGGGATGGATGTGGAGATTGGTGACATAAAGTTTACAGTGACGAGGTCTTTCATTGTAGCAGCAACCAAACTACCAAAAGTTGGACAGAGGTGGTTCAAGAATAAAGAATTTTGCGATGAAACTTGGAGAGTCATTCTCCAAAACCTAGGTATGGACACTTCAATTTTAAGAGAGGAATTCCCATCTCTGCACTCAAGGGTAAATGGAGTAACATGCTATTGATTTTGCAAAAATTTATCACATGTGAGGGTAGATTTGGCTCCATGTATGTATATCACATAAGATTTTTGATGAATTTCCTTGAAAACAGAACTATCAATCTCCCATTCTTTCTGTTGAATAGCTTAAGGAGAATTTCCACTACTGTTCAAAAGAAATTGAAGACATAGAACCTCATCTTTGTCACCATGGTCTCATAAAAATTCTAGTTGAATATCACTTAAAGAGTGTAGGAGACACACGAGAGAACTTTCTGATCGGAAACTTTTTCCAAAATCCACCATAATTACCTAAAGGAAGTTCTGTGAAAAAGAGTAGGGGAAGAAAAATTAGTCTTACAATTCAAACCACTTCTACAACTTTAGCACAATAAGACAGTGAAGAAGAGCCCATCTTTGAAACGTTAATAGAAATCATAAAGCAGACAAAACGAAGGAGAAAGATGAAAGGAAAAGTTGAGAAAACTCATAAAAATACTCTTGAACCTTCATCAGAGGAAGAGAAATTACTTCATGAGAAATTAGCCAACATCAAGGAATAGTCCAAGAAAGAGAAAGAGAAGGGGAAAAGAAGACAGTTTATAGACGAAGAAAACATAGGCTCACAAAGTTTGAGGAGAAGTTATAGACTTAAGGGCAGAATGAAGAAATAAAAATCAAGAGAGGCTCAGTTCATAGACTTGGGAGAAGAAACTCCAACTCATTCCTAAGATAACATCTCATTTGAGCAGAGCCCACAACACTCTCCTCAACAAAACTTTGAAAGCAGTCCAAAGAGAGTATGACCAGAGATTGATACTATGATTTATGATTATATTGAGTCACTGGAGCAAAGGAATACATTAGTAGATCAAGGGACTTCATTCAACCTTGAGTAGCTAGCTACATCACAAGAGGCTTTGATTAGCTCACTTAAGTAGGAAATCTATGAGCTAGAGGTCTTAAATAGGCATATTCATGTTGTACTAAAAATCGTCACCTTGACATTCTTCTATCTATGTGAGTTCATTACCACTCATACTTACCCCCTATGTAAGTCTGAAACACCAGTTCCTCATATAAGCCTTGAAAGTAAGAGAAAATCCCTCAAAGTATTTTAAAACTCTAGTTCTACACTTTCTATTTGTATTGCCTGCAGTCCCGCACCTAATGGTCATGTCTCCTGCGCACCTGACCTCTCTGTCTCTGTGTTAAAGGTGCGGACCCCTGTAAAAGTTAAAAAGGCATGAGTATATTCTGAAAAACTCACTTTCAGTCATTTCTAGAGGCCTCTGGAAGGAACCTTGAGGTGGCAAGTTCTCTCTCTTAAGGTTCATACATCCCATACCTTAAGGAGCTAACCACTTAATGTGAGGAGCTTATCCCTTTGAAGGAGGATTCTATCCCTTCATAGGTGGACCTACAAGCTCCTCCTCTAAACTATAAAAAGAAGCATTGGGCTGGTTACTGGGGAGGTTAGAAGCTGAATATTTTTTAGGTGAAATGCTGTTGGAACTTAGTCCTCTTAGTTGAGTTTTTATGAGGAGAGATTACATACCTCTAAGATCTCATTTGGAAGAGTTCAAGGCTTGTCAAAGTAAAGGAAATTCTTGTTTCAAACCCCGGGAAGAGCTTGTTCAACATCAAGGCTGAAAAGGTTGTAAGGTTCTTTTACTTCAAATTTAATACAAATAAATTTGTTTTTCTCAATAAGTTGTTGATTCATGGTTTATTTTATGGATTCCTTGATCACCATAATAGACATGATTTACGATATTTGCTATGTAGGTGTTATTTAATGTTTGCTTGTTTGTGATTGCAGGTCCTCAAAGGTAACTCTTTTGAATGATTGGAGGGTAACTCTTTCGAATAGTTGAGGGATGACTACTATGAACAAGCATTGGACCTAAGGTAGGGTCTTAACACCTTTATAGTATTAGATATCATTTTGGGATTCAACTGCGTTAGGTAAGTCATTCACGTATGACCATTTCCATGAGAGGTAGGCATAACTGACTAATTTCTCATGATTTTTGAATAGTTCACTTAGCACTCATTACATCGGGTGATGCTCACAGGGGTGAAGAAGTGGGATTGAAACAAGTGAAATGTGGAGAACGAATCACATAGCATCAATCATCACTTCCGGGGCTTGCACCCGGTAACCAAGACTTCCCAGGAGGTCACCCATCCCAGAACTCCTCTGGCTCAAGCGCGCTTAACTGTGGAGTTTTTCCACAATCAAGCCCACTTAGCTTGCTACCCCATTTGCAAAACCTTAGCAAGTATTGTGCCTCATGAACCATTCAAGTTAGAGATCCCTTGACTCTTTTTGAATTTAAGTATGGGGGATTACGCAGTGCATTATATTAGATATCATTTTGGGATTCAACTGCGTTAAGTAAGTCATTCACGTATGACCATTTCCATGAGAGGTAGTCGTAACTGACTAATTTCTCATGATTTTTGAATAGTTCACTTAGCACTCATTGCATCGGGTGATGCTCACAGGGGTGAAGAAGTGGGATTGAAACTAGTGAAATGTGGAGAACGAATCACATAGCATCAATCATCACTTCCGGGGCTTGCACCCGGTAACCAGGACTTCCCAGGAGGTCACCCATCCCAGAACTCCTCTGGCTCAAGCGCGCTTAACTGTGGGGTTTTTCCCCACAATCAAGCCCACTTAGCTTGCTACCCCATTTGCAAAACCTTAGCAAGTATTGTGCCTCATGAACCATTCAAGTAGAGATCCCTTGACTCTTTTTGAATTTAAGTATGGGGGCTTACGCAGTGCATTATTTTAGATATCATTTTGGGATTCAACTGCGTTAAGTAAGTCATTCACGTATGACCATTTCCATGATAGGTAGTCGTAACTGACTAATTTCTCATGATTTTTGAATAGTTCACTTAGCACTCATTGCATCGGGTGATTCTCACAGGGGTGAAGAAGTGGGATTGAAATAGTGAAATGTGGAGAACGAATGACATAGCATCAATCATCACTTCCGGGGCTTGCACACGGTAACCAGGACTTCCCAGGAGGTCACCCATCCCAGATCTCTTCTGGCTCAAGCGCGTTTAACTGTGGAGTTTTTCCCCGCAATCAGGCCCACTTAGCTTGCTACCCCATTTGCAAAACCTTAGCAAGTATTGTGCCTCATGAACCATTCAAGTAGAGATCCCTTAACTCTTTTTGAATTTAAGTATGGGGGATTACGCAGTGCATTATATTAGATATCATTTTGGGATTCAACTGCGTTAAGTAAGTCATTCAAACGTATGACCATTTCCATCAGAGGTAGTCGTAACTGACTAATTTCTCATGATTTTTGAATAGTTCACTTAGCACTCATTGCATCGGGTGATGCTCACAGGGGTGAAGAAGTGGGATTGAAACTAGTGAAATGTGGAGAACGAATCACATAGCATCAATCATCACTTCCGGGGCTTGCACCCCGTAACCAGGACTTCCCAGGAGGTCACCCATCCAAGAACTCCTCTGGCTCAAGCGCGCTTAACTGTGGAGTTTTTCCACAATCAAGCCCACTTAGCTTGCTACCCCATTTGCAAAACCTTAGCAAGTATTGTGCCTCATGAACCATTCAAGTAGAGATCCCTTGACTCTTTTTGAATTTAAGTATGGGGAATTACGCAGTGCATTATATTAGATATCATTTTGGGATTCAACTGCGTTAAGTAAGTCATTCAAACGTATGACCATTTCCATGAGAGGTAGTCGTAACTGACTAATTTCTCATGATTTTTGAATAGTTCACTTAGCACTCATTGCATCGGGTGATGCTCACAGGGGTGAAGAAGTGGGATTGAAACTAAGCATCTGGTATGTGTTTCCGAATTCTAGATCACTCTCGTAAAGATGCAGCCACCCCGTAGTTTCGTGCCCACAAGAATCGAGAATAGTGGTCAACGTCGTGACTAACGATCGGCTGAGGTACTCTGCAACATTGTTGGTGCTTCCCTTCTTATACTTAATGTTAAAATGGAATTTTTGCAGTTATGTGGACCATTTCTGATGGTGATCGTTCTGCAACTTCTCTTGTGTCTGTATGAACTGCAAGGGTCGATGGTTTGTGTGGATGACTGTTTCCTTCCCCACAATGTAATGCTTCCATTGTCAGTAGGCCTACACAACATAATACATTTCTTTTTCATAGGTGGGATACTTTCGGACTGTGTCTGAAAGTGTCTTACTATGATATGCCATTGGATGCCCTTATTGAGTAAGAACTACACCAATAGCATAGTGGGAGGCATTTGTCTCAATATCAAGTGGTTGTTGTAGGTGTGGTGATGTAAGCACTGGTGCAGAGAAGAGGTGATGCTTCAACTCGAAAAACTCCTTATGTTGGGATTCAAACCAAGAGAACTTTTCTTTCATTCCTCCCTCGGTGACCTAACTCAAAGGACAAGTGATATGAGAGAACCCCAACACAAACTTGCGTTAGAAGTTGGAAAGACCCAGAAAACTACAAATCTTTGATAGAGTGGTTAGGGCTAGCCAATCCTGAATGACTTGTATCTTGGTTGGGTCCACATGCACACCCCGCTCATTGATGATGTAACCTAGATATTAGACAGGTCATACCAAAAATGCATTTCTCCAAATTGGCAGACAACTTGTGTTGTCGCAGAGTTTGGAAGACCTCTCGAATATGGTGGAGGTGTTCTTCCCAAATCTAAATGAAGATCAAAATGTCATCCATATGCATCACCATGAATGAGTTGGAAAAGGGTCACAAGATGTTGTCCATCAGCCTTGTGAAGTGTTGGCTACATGGGGCCTGACCCAAGTTCAGCAGTGAGTTTAGCCAAGCAAATCTCGGTACTACTGGCCCTTTCGACAATAGTCCACGGAGCGCGAACTGAGGTCTCACCTGAAGTAGTATGTGAGGGTGTTGGAACCAGGTTTTTGCACCCTAGGGATGTCTTGATGAAGGTTCTGGAGGTTCACAATCCTAATCTGCACGCGGCGCTACTCCGCGCAGCTTTCTATTCTTCGCAACCCATGCGCACCTTTGTGAATATAATATTATTTTGATCCGATCCTTACTGTACTATCATATTAGTGCTTAACTTAGTTTGTGCAGGCCCAATATTCTTATTACTTATTCAACTTTCAAATAAGCGTGCGTACTCGAAAACAATATAAATGCATAAAGATAACCAAAACATAGAAATACTAATCTAGAAACAGACGCACAATATTCTAAATCAATCAATCTTATCTTTATTAATACTCAAGTTTAGTTACAGACCCAACTCTGCCCTGCGCACTCAGTTGCAGACTCTACTAGGCCTTTGTGCACTCCACTGTAGAGCCTCTACCTACCACTACGACCTAATATAGTTCAGTTCCACTTTTATCTTCTAACCATGCCTTCGCATATGTCTATTACTTGTCAAAACTAAGACTGTCTTTACACTTAGAGCCTCGTTCTATTTATACAATCCCATGGTCTGCGGACTATGGGTAGGCCGACATACTATACATTAAATTACATTATCTTAGGGCGGATAACCCTAAAATCTCGCACTTCGCGTCCACATTTCGCGAGGTCTTTACATTACACTTGACCAAAGCTCAGGCTTCAAGCCCCAAAAACATGCTATGGGGGGATCCTCTACCCAACAGGCCCCCAACACAATCATCATGACTTGTCCCAAGTCAATTGGCTGGTACAGGGATCTTGGCACGAAGCCCTTCCAATTGTTCCAGAGTTGTGCGAAGGTCCGCAACACACTGTTCTGCCGTCTGTTGGATTTGCTCTACCCGCTCGACTGAATACTCGTTGTCCTCGGAAAATCCCTGTCTGAGAACATCCAAAACTTTCATTTGTGTGAGCTTTCCTTCGATGGCAATGGTGATGAGGAAGGCCTCATCAATCCAAGGTTGGACGCATGCTTTAAGCACTGCCTCTTTTTGGCGCACTGCGTGCACTTGCTCCTTTAATGCCTTCGCCTATTGTAGCCTCGCGAGCCACTGGGTCGGGACTACTGTCTGCACCGTCTCGCGCACATGATCATATTGCATTTGAAGCTCTCGTGCCTTTGTTTCCAACCGTTGTATGGTGGCATCCTCCTGTAAGGTTGTGAGGACCTTGAAGGATTCTTCCAACAAAGTGGTACAGCTCTGCACTGCCTGTTCAATTTCTTCCTTCCCTTTTTAGACATCGTCGGCATGCTGTTCTCGAACTTCTGGGGGTATGGATGGCTGCGCCTTTAATGTAGTTCAACAATTTGCAGGTTGAGGTCCATCTAGATCCTCATAGCTTCCTCCTTTGCCTCGCGGAATCCACTGGACAATTTGTGGATCCGCATTCCTATTGGTAGATCTGTCGCAATTTCCAATTCTGGGACACGACGACATGCTTCCTCTATGATCTGCTCCAACTGTTGGTTCTGCGCCACCGCTTCATCGCGTTGTAGGCTAAGTTGTTCGATGTTGATTCATTTTTCACCTAGCATTTTCACTGTGCATCCCTCCCTAGCGCAGAGTTCTGTTGTCACTCCGTCTTGTAGATGGTATAAAATATCACGAGGAAGGGCAACCAAGTTTAGGCCGAGTCCCTTGATCCATCCTACTGCAGCTCTATCCTCCATGTTTTCTGTTCTCAGTGCTCCTTCCAGAAGCGTGACGGTGTTGGCCATTTTGGCACGCAACAACTGCTCTGTTTCTGATGCTCCTGTGGCACCGTAGACAACTATCATTCCCTCTTGTGGGAGTCGCACCTGAAGTCCCTACAATTGTGTCCTGAGTGCCTCCAACACATTCTTCTGCTCTGTCATTGCTTCTTGGAGTGCTTCCTTGGTTACCTCATGAACTATGTCATCGATGTCATATAAATCACCCTTTGTCAGTGTAATAGGCTCCCCATCCAATTTGGAAGCCTTGGTCTTCTTCCGGGGCATGGTCTGTTCGGTACCGTGCGGCCATTTCAGTTGTGTCGATGACGTGTTTGGGCCCGTGCCTACCGCTATGTCTTCTATCCCCTATCCCGTGGTGAGGTCCGGGCCTCTTCCCTCCCGCGTCATGGTTGCGCCCATTGCCGGTGCTTCTACTATTTTTTCCCCGGCCTTGGTCTGCTCCATGGTAGCGTTCGTTGCTTTGCAGGAAGTCCTTACCTCCGCAGCGAACTACTCATTCCGCTTTTGTTGTGCCAGTAGCTTGGCGGCATCCTTCTGTCTTTAAATCGTCGTCTCATAATGCGCTGCAAAATCTGGGGTGTGCCATTCGGGTGGCCATGATTCGAGCACCACGAAAATAGCGTCATCAATCACGATGAAGGGGAGTTTGGTCCATTTCTACTCCGGATCCTTCTGTGCCCTGATATACACATTGTGCATATCAACCTTAAAGTCTACAAAGCTCCACAAACTGTCATATACCGTGGGCGATAGGCATGGCCGTTTGTTGATCCACATCTGTACGCCCACCTCCATGAGTATCCAAAAGCTCTTGATCTCACGATTCACGTAGCGTGCCTTGTTGCCCAGACCGACGCGTATTTTGCTGCCTCTGGCAAGTCTTGGTCAAGAGGAGGAAACTGATTGTGCTCTGGAAATTCCCCTACAACCAACAAGATGGATAAGAGCAACCACACGTAGTGGAAGGTCTTACCCTGCTCCTGGACCTCCTTGTAGTTTGTCAGGAACTCCTCGTAGAGGAACTGCGCCCAGTTGAACTATACCCCCTTGGCACATTATTTGACCAGCGCGATGACCGTTGCTGATACCTCGTTGCCGCGGCATTTTCTCATCAATTTTCCTACCAGCAGCTGGGTGGTTACGTGCACCCCTTTGTCTTGAATGCTAGTAATGACATAGCCCCTCTGCTTCTTCTCCAACCTATATTTCTTCTTCATGGCTTCTACGAGCGCCAAGTCTCTGCTTTGGCTAGTTATTTTCGTGGGGTCCCTTCCTATACAGGGAATCCAAGAAATCCTATGAATAAGCTCCGTCGTGATGGGAATCGGCTCCTCTAGCCACAAGTACCCATCATACACTAGACAAAGCAGTTGCCTGATGACGAATATCATGACGAATAGTAAGTGGAGTAGCCCAGCATCCTCCACCCTGCGCAACCATTTCCATGGCTGTAGCGCTTTAACTAACCCTCCTTGCTTTGTTTCATAAGTTGGCTAGTCTCCAAATGTGGGAACTTTTCGATGTCTGCGAGGTACCAATCCTCAAATTTCATCGTGGGCACACGGCCCAGGATTGAACCCTCAAATAGAATTACATCTTGGAGGAGTGGGGTTTCGAGTGTGCTCTTAATGGCATCCACGCCTTTGGGTACTTTTGCTTTCCCTCTCCGTGGGGGGACATATTTGGGTAGTTTTGCTGTAGTGCGCACTGGCTGAATGTCTTCCTCCATTTCTTCATCTGGTTCAATCTCTTCCACGAAGTCTTGGAGATCCTCCTCCTCATCATCTATCTCAATATTAACCAACTTGCCCTTGTCTTCCATAGACAGTTTACCAAACCGTGGATTTCGCGAGGACATGCGGATTGCTCTTGCTGCTTGTGGATCCTTTTTGGGCCTTGGTGTCCGAGGCAATTTTGGAATTTTTGGTGCCTCCCCCACCTGTAGCAAAGGGCTCTGTGCAGCTTCTTCGATGGTACTTTCGACAAAGCCAACACCTCTCCTGGTAGTTTTCATCTTGTTCGAGCTGTCTGTAGTTGTTCGCGACTTTGGAGTCTCAAACACCGCTTGGCGCTCAATACTGTGGGCTTTCTTTAACAGCTCAAATCTCAAACAAACAAGTGTTGTCTCGTGGCCCACCGTGGTAGTTTTATAGCATCCTTCGAATTTCAATTTGACCGCTCATTCTTGGAAGCAGATCGTCCCAAATCTAATTCTGACTCCATGTCTTCATTGTCCGACGTCCGCTCCTCGTTGCCTTAAATTAGACATCTTGTCATGAACACTGACACCAACGGTCACTTCCCAACCTACCCATGTGGAAGCATAGCCCCTTGTGCACAGACATGACCCATGTGTCATACTAATCCTGCTCGCAACCTCCTTATCGCACAGCTCCCATACAAACTCTCTTATAGTCCTGCGCTCTCTTTCAACTGCTTGGAGCGTTGAGACTGTGCTTCCTATAGATAGTCAAGTGGTTGCACCACTGGTGTAAGGCTTCAAGTCACCTTCCCACTCAGTCCGTGGGCCTTCCTTAGTTACCCTCATGCCAGTCAGTGCCTCGCGTTCTTCCTTATGTGGTGTGCTTCCCTAGTTACTTTGTCTAGTAAGGTGCGGTCGCAGCCATGGTAGCAGAGCCAGAAATTATCATCGACAATCTTCTAATGTGGTGGTATGGCTACCCATATCTTGTCCTGTCCTTCTATCGATGCGACATGCTTGCACGATTTCGATTTCCAATTTTCTGATTTCCACGTCCATTAACATGCTTTTCCGCTTCAGTCGTACCCGATCTTCTTCGAGTTCGCAAAGCTCAAGGTTCCCTCATCGAATGGCTTCTTGAATCTGCATATGTTCGTCCTCGTGCAGCTGCATAATCCCTTTGTTCTGGCTCTCGCGTGTTGTCCTAATTATGGGAGTTATTGTGTGAGGATTCTTTTCCAAAGATATGGCTTCGACTCTACTCGTCATCTTCAGAATTATTCCCACACTCAAGTTCTTGTGCATGGCCCTATAGGCCCATCGAACTGCTTGTACGCGCAGGTCCCAATCAATTTGTCCCACCTATTGATAGGAATGCTTCTACATGGAACCTCTGTGGGGCACGTCGCTTTTCCTACTACTGCGTCCTGTTCCGATTTTCGATTCTTAGTTTGGGGTGTGTTTGTGTGGACTGCCCGACACTGTCTGCACCCATCAACACAGGTGGGTGCGCAAGCTACTTCGTCTTGGCTACCCAGCTCTCATTCGACGTTGGGGGCTTCCAAACTGTAAGCACATCTGCCTTCTACATTCGCGCCAGTTTACAATGGTATTCTAATGTGTACTCCACCATAGCAAGGGTGTTGCACGTGGTGCCCATTCCAGTGCACCAAACTGTTGTTGTTCTGGTATTGCGCTTTCAAATTTTCAAGAATTCATCCACCCTTGTCACTCCATCATATGTTGGTAGTTCCCTTGGCTCTGTCGTCACGCAACACAGTGATCTAATCACCATGTTGCAATTCAGCATTGTCACTTCGTGCAACCAGTTCTGCCAGTGTTCTACTTCTTCGTCTGAATCCGAAGTGCAAGAGATGTTGCTCCCATGAGATTCTACCATCTACTGTCGGGTTCACCTGATCCTAGTCTCACGCCCTTATCTAGTAAATACAATCCAGCTCATCGTCACTTTCATCGTCACGCATTGGTTCAGTGTAGCATGCTCCTTCGGTTGGGTCTAGTTAAACTACTAAGCGTAGGGACTTTTTCTTGAATATCATCTTCCGCTTCTTCAGGTTGATGACTCCATTCATATCAGTGGCCCGGTCTATTCCTAGCAGTGCGGGATAGGGATTGTTGTCATCGACAATCTCTATTACTTCAAAGTCTGTCTGTTCGCTCGCGCCTTCGATATCAACTGTTACCCCTTGCAACCTCCCCATGGGTAAAATATTCTGTTGGTTCGACATTCGTAATTGAATATAGGACCACTGCAACGTGGGCCTACCCATGCATTCCCATGTTTGCTTTGGTAACACATTCGCGTCTGATCCTAGATCTAGGATGACCTGATCCATTTCATACTCGCCAATCTGTGTCGTCAATCTCATTTCCCTCCAAGTGTGCAATGCATGCTTTCCCAATTTCCAGACTACGTGCGGTTCCCCTGACCCTGCGCACTTTGTGATCAGCTCATGTAGTCCCTTAACTACCTTATTGTCGTGCAACAATTTCATGCATGTCTCCAAAAAGGTAGTAAGCATAGAAGGATCCATCCCTGGCTCTGGTTGATCCTTACTAACTTAAATAAAGACCTCTGTGAAGCTCTTCTTAGCTTCCATGAATGCCTCCTTTGCGCGTTCTAAGTCAAACTCGGGTTCCTTTGTAGGAGCCTTGCGAACCCATCTATCTTCCTCGGGTTGCTTCCCCTTATCCTCCCCAGTGGTCACACCACTTCTGAGCATCATGTTCACATTTGGGTCTTCTTCACGCGATTCAGACCTCACCATTTGGATATTCTGAGTCGAAGGAGGCTGGAGTACCCATTTCTCGCACATTTGTGCAATCAATGTAAGACAATCTACTGCTTCATGATCGAACTGAGCACAGTATGAGCAGGATATTCTCGTCGGGTTGGTGCAATCGCCAGCGTAGTTCCCTGGTCCTCTGAAATTGTAACAAATCAACTGCCTGCGGCCCCTTCCTGGTCCCATTCCTCCTCGTCCTCAACCTCGTCCCTGAAATCTAGAACGCGCCATCCCTGCAGCTAGGTCGAGGCCTTGCGTTTCGGTCTGCATCCTAAAGGCTGGGGTTTGATTCATCATTAACTCGTAACTACGACAAGTGCGCTCCTCGTGGCCTACCAACCTGCAGAAATTACAAAACAACTGTTGGGGAGTCTGTGTATAATTCTGCAACAAATGACAATTATCCGTCATGTGTTTTCCTCCTATTTGACAGATCCCGCACCATAGCGCGGGTGTCGCACTTGGCCCTTCCTGTGCCTCTAGTACCAACGGCATTGGCCCCCCTCCTGACAAGTAGTTCACAAATACTGGATGGTGATCCTTGTCATGGCCCTAGCCCTTGCATTTTATGCACCATATTATCTCGCGTGCCTCCAGTCGCGGTGCCCTATCCTGCTTCAAGCTCTGCATTTCTAGGTAGAGATTTTGTAGTTGCGCATGGATTTGTTGAACTCCCAAACCTGGATGTTGTATCGGTGTTTCATGCAACCCCATCACCATTTCCAACGCTTCGGCTTGGGTGGAAAGTTTCTATTGTGATATCATCATTCTCAAGTGCGGTGTTAGGGATGCCACAAACCATGCGCGATGTTATGCATCCGTGAGCATCATATTAGCCTCACAAATTATACTCTCCAGTCGTTGATCCAGATCCCAGGGGTTCTCGCTTGGAAGCATCGCGATCTCTTTAAACTTGATGATTGACTATGTTTCTGATTTCGGCTGGCTAAGTTCTCTGTTCAACGCATTTTGGATCTTTGTTATCCCTATGTTTGGGTGGTCATTAGAGTGCTTGATATACCACATCAACGCGTGATCCTGCAGCGCGTTCACCAAGGTAGCCTTCTTAATGTTGTCGTCTATAACCCCTTGCGCTTCCCATACTGCTCTTACCATGAACTAGAACTAGTCCGGATCCTCATTCCCTATTCCTCTAAATACGGGTAGCTTGATCATGCTCACCATGCTAAACTGCGGGGTTGGTGGAGGTGGAGTGGGTGGGGATGGAGGTGAAGGAGGTGAAGCGAGTGGTGGCGTGGGTGGAGGTGGTAACTGCGGAATGCGCTACCTTATCAAACTGACCGCACTTCGCTCTTCCTCTCTCTCTTGCAAAGGTGAAATTAAGGGACTATTTCCTAATTCCCCACTACCTTTGTATAACTTTCTACTTTGCGTCATTCCAAACATTAATGTATTCACATAACCTTATTTTCACATAACAACATCTTAATATAGGTATTCAAATATTTAATGTACTTACCTCGCTGTCACTTGAGAAAATGTTGTTCTGCTTCACTGTAGCTCATGATCGTGTCTATCGCAAACTCAGTGATAAATCCCCCTATTATCCAGTCGAGCCAATGGTCCACAGCTTGCGCGATCTTGTCTTTTGATGCCTCTAGTCACTAATTTTGGAGTCCACACTATCGGTTGGTCGAGCCTACACCTTCCTTGGCTGTCGGCTAACCTTGTGATCCACTCATGCAGTTCAGAAGGAAATGATGCAAAGAAAATCTCGTGGATTTCCGTATACACGTAGCGATCCAGCCACCTTTTCTTGGATACCTGCGGAGTTCTGTTTTCCTGTGTTGCGAACTCGTGAATCTACTTGTACAACCACTCTTCAATTTCCTTCTTTGTTTGGTTCTAGTGGAACAACATCAGACATCCCTTAGGTAAATCCCAGTCCCGGCAACAGAACCATTTGTTGGCTACGTGGGGCCTAACCCAAGTTCAGCAGTGAGTTTAGCCAAGCAAATCTCGATACTGAGGTCTGACTCGAAGTAGCATGGGAGGATGTTGGAACCAAGTTTCTGCACTCTAGGGATGTCTTAATGAAGGTTCTAGAGGTTTACAATCCTAATCTACGTGCAGCGTTGCTCCACGCAACTTTCTATTCTTCGCAAACCGTGCACACCTTTGTGAATACAATATTATTCCGATCAGATCCTTACTGTGATATCATATTAGTGCTTAACTTAGTTTGTGCGGGCCCAATATTCTTATTACTTATTCAACTTTCAGATAAGCGCATGTACTCGAAAACAATATAAATGCATAAAGATAACCAGAACGTAGAAATACTAATCTACAGATAGACGCACAATATTCTAAATCAATCAATCTTATCTTTATTAATACTCAAGTTCAATTACAAACTCGACTTTGCCCTGCGCACTTAGCTGCAAGGGTCTGTGCACTCAGTTGCGGACTCTACTAGGCCTCTGTGCACTCAGCTGCAAAGCCTCTACCTACCACTATAACCCAATATACTTCAGTTCCACTTTTATCTTCTAACCATGCCTTTGCATCTGTCTATTACTTGTCAAAATAAGACTGTCTTTACACTTAAAGCCTCACTCTATTTATACAATCCCATGGTCTGCGAACCATGTGTAGGCCAACATACTATACATTAAATTACATTATCGTAGGGTGAACAACCCTAGACTCTCGCGCTCTGTGCCCGCATTTTGCGGGGTATTTACATTACACTTGACCAAAACTCGAGCTTCAAGCCCCAAAAACATGCTATGAGGGGATCAGCTGCCCAACATGAAGGTTGCGGGGGAATTCGTATGCCCAAAAAGCATGACCATCCATTCAAAAAGGCCCTCCTTAGATTTGAAGGTAGTCTTCCACACATCTGAGGATTTGACCGGTACCTGGTGATAACCAAACTTCAAGTCAATCTTGCTAAAATACTTAGCCCCCTTGAATTGGTCCAGAAGGTCATCAATATGTGGGATTGGATACCTATTCAGGACAATGATCTTGTTCAGGGCCCGATAATCAACACAGGATCTCTAGGTCCCATTCTTCTTCTGTACCAACATGATCGGGCTCCCACAGGGTGATGAACTTGGCCTGATGTGCCCTTTTTGTAACAGCTACTAAATTTGCCTCTTGATTTCATCGTTCCCATAACATAGCATCGATAGATCAGTCCATTGGGTAGCGGCGCACCCAGGGTCAGATTGATGGAGTGCTTGACCTGACTGTGTAGAGGTACTCCTGTGGGTGAGGTGAAGATGACCATGCACTCTTCCACAACCTTGTCCATTTTCATGCAGAGGAGCCTTGTCTAGAGGTCATGGCCACAATCTTCTTCTTGCCCTGAGGGTGAATCATAAGGAAAACAAATTTCATGATCTGGGAAATGACCTTACTGCATTGCTTCACAATGATTATAGAAATGGTAGTAGACAGTGCTACCTTCGGTATCCTGTATAGCTTATTGCCCAAAGTAATAATAACAGTGTGAGGCCTAGACTCATACACAACATGTCACTTCCACAAGTATGGTTGGCCTAATAATACATCACAAAATTCAAGAGGAGAAACATCACACAGTACCTCATATGTGAAGGGCTTGATGTTGTAGGGAAGGAAACACTGTTGGCTGACGCGGAGATCTCGCCCCTGGTGAAGCCACCCTATGGTGGATAGTTGCGGGTGTGGTGTGGTCAGTAGGCCCAACCGCTTCACGACCTCTGCTGAAATGAGGTTCTTTTGGATCACGTTGTTGACAATGAACTACAATGGAGACCCCTTCACCCACACCCGTGAGTGGAAGAGCCACTCCCCCTCCTCTGGATCTTCGAGCTAATCCTTCTAAATCTTGGTGGTGGCAACAATGGCACTAGGCTTCGCATCAATAATATGCTTCGCTTTGTCATTCTCCTTACCAGTTTCTAATTCAGAGTCAAAGCATGCGTTTGATTCAGAATCCTTCAACTCGGCCACTAGTGATTGCTTTGCTTAGCACTCACTTGTGTTATGAGTGGGGCTCCTATGGAACTCGCACCATTTCCCTGTGTTCTTCTTTGTCTTCATGTTGTTGGTCTTTGCTTGTGGCTTCGGCGGTTGTCCTGGGTTGCCCCGCCTTGGCTTTATCCTTTATTCTGTGGTTTGGGGGGACCTTTCCCTTACTTCGGATTCACAAATCCAAAGTATCGCTTCTTCTATTTAAATTTATGCTCAATCTTGATAGCGTATCGATAGGTGGCACCATGTGAGGAGATGTCCATGAACTCCATCTCATCTTGGATGTACTTGTGTAGAAAGTCATGGTACTTGAGTACAAAATTCCGCTTAGAATTCTTGATACCCAACTTTGTGCGAAGGGTATGGAAAACATTTATGAACTTCGGCACATCATTGTCACTTCCCTTCCGCAACGTGGTCCACTTTATGTATTTATCTTCATAGCTCCTAATAGGGTAATATTGTTCCTTGATGGAATCTTAGAAATAATTCCAAGTGGGTGCGGCTGAAAATAATTTAGATTCCCTCTCGTCCTTTTGTTCACTGTGGGTTTTCTACCATTCCTTGACATGTGGGGCAGCTTTAAGGAGTGAAAAAGTAATCTTTTCCCAATTGGAAAAGTCATGAACTGAAAAATATCCTTCCAACAAATTTAAACATCTATCTACGATGTCTACATCTATCTGTCCTTCAAATATGGGAATGTCAAAGTTAACTTGTACCCTAAAAGGACTGGTGCCTCCAGGGTGGCTGTTGGATGAAGATGTGTCACCTGTGGGTAGTTGTTGAAGGATCTGGGAAAATTTATCCATCATCGTGTTCTTTTGTTGCTCGAGATCTTCCTCGAGAAATATTTAGAATGGATCTCCTGCCCCCTCATCTTTATTTTCTTCCGTCATGGGAGTTCGTCGGGGTTTGTGAGGTTGGTCTTGCAAAGGTTCAGCTAGTTCAGCTATAACTCCTTATACCCTTACCTTGTTAGGGACATGCAAAGAAAAACAAAGAAAAAGCATATCGCTCTGATACCATTGATGTGGACTTATGAAGGAACACAACAAAATACAGATATACGCATAAACACAGAGGTGCAATAGAAATAGAACTTCATTTCATAAAATAAAAGAACAGAAATATGCTTACATACACAAATGGAACTAAATTAGCTCAGGTGATGGTAGCTTATCTCTAAGAAGAGATGTGGCGGCTACATGCCTTTGAATTGTGTTACAATGAAGCTTGAAGGCTTATTTATTATTGAGAAATAACGAAAAACCCTAAACATCTAAAAACCTAACCCTAGGAGATGAAGCGCTAAAACTATGGGCCCTGTTAGGGTAAATTGGTACATCAACTTTCCAGGGTCATAACTTTCGCATACTATATTCATTTGATGCACATGATACCTCATTAGAAATATATATCCAAGGACTATAACTTTAGACTACAAATCTTAATTAAAGCCTCACATTTGTCAATTTTCTAAAAAAATGTCGTTTAGGGCCTCAAAATTGCTCTGGAAGTTCAGGACTCAAAAAACTGCCAAAAAAAGTAAATTGAGCTACAATTAAGGAAACATTATGTTTCCTAAGAATCCTCGCTATCTTATCAGTGGTCCCTTGCACGAATGGTAGGTGGACCCCTACCATTCGTGCAAGGGACCACTGATAAGATAGCGAGGATTCTTAAGAAACATAATGTTTCCTCGACCTTTAGACCCCAGAGCACCATTCGTAATTCCCTCCGATCAGTGAAGGATCCTATTGACCCCAAGGACATGAAGGGGGTCTATATTATTCCTTGTTCCTGTGGGACCCCCTTTATTGGTGAAACTGGGCGCTTTATTAATCAGAGGATTAGTGAGTATGCAACTGACCTTAAACATAGGAGAACCATGTCTTTTGCACTTGCAGAACATGCGGAGAAAACCAAACATCATGTTTGTATCGAGGAGGCCAATGTTATTGCTAGAGTTTAGCAGTTCCATCACCTTTGGGGAAGCCCTTGAAATTGAAAAAAGGCCGAGCAATCTTAATAGAGGGGACGGCTGGAAGATCAGTAGCTGCTGGGTCCCAGCCCTTGCTTCCTAGTCGTGTTCTTCCCATCGTCCCCTCCCGTCTTTTATAGCTTGTTTTTTGTTTTCTTATTGGTTAATTTCCCCTTGTTATCCTTTAACCTACTCTCTTTTACCATGGTTCTGTGTTCCTCTTTGAGAGTTTGTTTATTTTATATAATATAATATATTCAAATAGCCTTTAGTTTAAGTTTTTTTTTTTTTTTTTTTTTTTTTTTTTTTTTTTTTATTTTTTTTTTTTTTTTTTTTTTTAATAATTAAATAAAAAATAAATATTAATTCTTTTATATTAACTTAAAAAACAATTCTAACCATAGATTTATTTTATTTTTTATTTTTAAAACAAATTAATAACAAATAAACAATTAATAAAATTAAATTATAATTCTTACTTAATTTATAACAATCCTAGCAATAGGCTTCTTTTTATTAACCTCTAAAATTAAAACAAATTTGAAATAGTTCATTTTAATACTAGTATAACTAACTATTGATTTAATAATTATTTAAATTCTATAAATTTAACTTATTTTAATTTTTAATTAGATTGCTCTCCTTTCCCTTGGTTTTGCTAACCGTTTCCAAGTCAAATATAGTCGTTAGCTGGTCAATTTAGCCATTGTCTAGTCAAATATAGTCATTGGAGATCCTGCATTAACTATTTAACATGCAGCCTAGATCTGATTTTTTAACTTACCCTGATGATGAACCACACCAAAATTTTTTCTCATAAATATAAATTAATTAAAATATAAAATACATCATACAAAATTCAATAAAATAAATTAATTACAAAATATAATAAATAAAAATTAAATAAACAAAATATAAAAAACAAGTAAATTAATTTCCTCATACCTCACTTCTCGAAACAATGCACGGTTCATTCAAAAAAAATAAAATATATAAACCAAAGGTATGGGCGGCTTGGGTATTATAACTTGTTCCCATTGACATAAAAAAAGAAAAAACTTAATGCTCCGAAACGTTACGTCATGAGGTTCGACTTGTACAACTCATCGGGCTCGACGAAGGCAGTTAACCCATCTTTTTCTCACCTGATCCGAATATAAACCGCACATTGAAAACCTTTTAACGGCTTGGATCACGTCGGGTTCAACACGCCCTTAACCTCCATCTTTCCTCCAGCTACAGTACGGAATTCAAATTTTGTTTTATTTTAAGGTTATACATATATGTTATTTAAATATTGGATAAATCTATATATATTGGAATTTAAAGTTTAACGATATTGAAAATTTATATATAGAAATGGTATTTATATTATTATTTTAAAAAAATTGAAATACGTGAGTATTAGTTTTCTTGACAGGAGAGTTTAGAGTTTGTTTAATTATCATTTAATTATGTTATGTAAAGGTTTTATTTATATTATTTTCATAAAATATATATGAATTTGACTTTGTTGTTAATGGCGGTTTTTTTGGGAAACTGACCCAATAGTATAAGTTTAGTTCTTTCAAGTGATACATATTGTTTTTTACTTGTCTATATGAGAGTAAACAACAAAATTGCAGACTACTATTATTTGACTAGGTGTCCAATGAGTATCGATTATGTTTAGAGGGGCCGACTACATTATAACAAAACTAAACCATGGAACTTGAAGCTAAAAGGACCTAAAGTAGAGAGGTTGAACAAAGAATATTAATTGACCCATATTGACAATTAGAACAAGGTCGAATAAGAGAAATTGAGGTACCTGCCCCTGGTTATCAGCTTGGAGAAAGTGTGTGAGCCAAGCAGTACCCATGCCCCAAAGCTTTGCTTGCCAACCAACAATCCAAAGTCACGCCCACCACTCCTTCTTCATGGTTAGGCTTTGAAGCCTCATTGCACCATACTCGCAGCCAGGAGTTGGAGAGACTGACGCTCTACTATGATTTTGTTGAGAAGTCCTACCACCTATGTGGCATCAGCTTGCTTTGAAACTGAGACCACACTTCTCACTCCTCCAACATTTTCTAGCTCTGGTGCCAATATGAGCATACAAGGATTGACACTACCCTTTTTTCCATTTGAGTGCCATTACCAGACCTCCTCGCCAGACACTTTGCCTGTTACCCATATCAACTGGATTGATATTACTCCTAGATGGTAATGCCCCACTAGATGGTAGAGTAGTAGAATGAATGACAGCCAAATTCAGCTAATTTTTCATTAAAATTGTCTGATTATGAATATACCATTGATACTATTAGCAAAGTGAAACCGCAAGGAGAAGCTCCCTGAGACCACGACCTCTTCTGCTTGCCAAAGAAATTCTATCAGAGGAGAGGATCCCTAGGAATGGTGGACCTCTGCACCAATTTCCTACCACTATTCATACCAGAGAATTCCTAGCACTGGAACCATGGTTTTGCATAATTGTGGAGCTACCAGAAACAACATGGTGAAACATGCAATTTGTGACTTTTCTTGCACACAAACAAGAGGAAGACTGTCGTTGGCGCGGGTAGTCTGCATATGGTTCGAGTGGAGAAGACATTGAAAAATAAAGTCTGCTATCCATAATGAAATGAACAGCCACCATCTTTGTCATTGTTCCCACGCATGGGATTGGCATAATTAACTCACACCTAATGTAACCTTCACCTTGTGCGAAAAGACTTCTCTCGAGGTTCGTATCCTTGCAATTTAACCACAAATCTTCCATGCCACGTGCAGCCATGTTCTAGAGACTTTGAGGATGCGTCATGCACCCACAGTGGGGGAAATTATCGTTTATTTTAAAACTAACTTTATTTTTCTTTTATCATGTAGGAAAGACATTAAAAATATTGTTGAGTGAAGATTTGAGCGGGAATTCATTAAAAAGATGGAATATATATTTTGTTTAGACAAAATTATTATTATTAATGTAATTTTGCTTGGGAAGTTATGAGAACTAAATGGGAAACTAACTCTGAGCTATATAAAAGAGGATGAAAAAGGCTCATTTGAGGCCTTTTTTCAAGGTAGATGGGAGGAGGGCAAAGTAGAGATAAAGACATATTATTTTCTACAACCATAATGCACTTGTTGCGGTGGTTCTTCTCATTGTGACTATGAGGTTTTGATTAATATATCATGATTCTTTTCTTTTCTTTCTATGTGTTCTTCTTCACCCAAGGTTTATATTTATAGGTTTATTGTACAAGATTGTTGATATAACTTGATTATACAATAATCTTGGATGTAGAATTTGATTTAAATGCTTTGAATACTTGATATTTAAGGGTTTTAAAATCAGATTTGAGTTTATTTGTTGCAGATTGAATCCAAAATGATACATGTTATCTAGGGTTTATTTGCATTTGAACTTGAACCATAAAAACCAGTTATTTTAATTTATTCCTCTTTTTAATTTTATTTGTTTTCTTCATTGTGTTTATTTCACTAGCATTTGTGATTAATTGATCAATTTGTTTGAATTTCCTTCTTTTCTTTTATTTTAAATTTTAATGTGTACTAACCCTAATGTTGTGTGTAAATCATGACATGTAATTTAACCTCATCTTTGTCATAAATGATATTTTATTTTAATAAGTTTAATATGTTATGTCCCTACCACATGTCTTTCCCTAAAAATTTATTTTATTTAAAACACTCTTATATCATTAAAATGTTCATATTTATTTGTGCAATTAAAAAATCTATTTAAATTACATCAAACACAGGGAATACCCCCTTAAGTGGAGGGAGGCCAACCTTAGTCACCTAAAGCGGGAGGGTTCTTAAGTCCTTAGTGAACACATTCTTGAGTTGTTATTAGTTACCAGAACAATCCAAGAACCAACAATAATATAAATGTATAAATATATATAAATTCATAAGAATTAATATCAATAATATGAGTAATAGTGAATAATTATAATATTATACAAAATGTTATAAGAATAATACCTAAAGTGCTTAAAGGTAAAATATCCATAATACTTATTAAAAAGAGTGTGTGTGTGTATATATATATATATAATAAAAGCAAGGGGTTAATAAAGAAAAGAAAAGAAAATAAGATATTAAAAGCCACCAAACAAAGAAAAAGGGATAAATAACCAAAGGTTAATCATTAGAAGAAAACAAAGCAAGAGTTTAAAAGTCCACAAACAAAGAAAGAAGGGGAAAAATAAAAACCAAAGGGTAAACTTGAAAAGGCAAGAAGGGTTGGCACATGTAGAACAAAACATAATGTTAGGCCCCTATACTACTAGTGTAACCCCTTATTGTTATTAGTACAACCCACTTATTATATTGATGTACCCATGTAGTGCCCATATTGTTACTATTGTGCCCCATAGAAGCCACTATTATTATTATTGTGCCCTTACATTATTTAGCGCCAATTCTTCTCAAATGGGTTTTTTTTTGCGACTTCTGAAACGTCCCAGAAAAAAAGTTATAGCGAAAATGCCACGATGACTTGTTTGGAGCAGCGAAACCCTAGAATCCAAAGCTCTGATACCAAATGTTATGAAACCAGCTCACAAAAAGATAGAAAAGAGAGATCCACGCCTTAGAATTCAGCCTCTTCGAGGGGGAAACCTCCTTTACATTACATAAATGAAACAATTCTTGGATGATACAAATGAAAAGAACCTCCTTCTTATATATAGGAGTCTAAGGGCTCATAACATAACCAGAGCCGACATAACAATAATAATGTAAGGGCACAATAATAATAATAGTGGGCTTCTATGGGGCACAATAGTAACAATATGGGCACTACATGGGTACATCAATATAATAAGTGGGTTGTACTAATAACAATAAGGGGTTACACTAGTAGTATAGGGGGGGGCCTAACACATAACAAAAGAAGAGGTTGACATCAAAGAGAGAAGGAGGTTAAAGAAGAGTCATAAGGAAATAAATTTCAAATAAAGAATAAGTATCAAGTCTTTACTAATTCTCTATTCGTCATCCTTGTTAAGATTGCTTATTTGTTTCTCAATATCAATGGCCTCCCTAAACTTCCTATGATGGTAATGAATAATACTAGCAAGGACCCTAGAATCTTCAATGTGAATGTGGTTCTTCATTTTCTCAAAGTGCTCAACTAGGGTTGAAGAACGACAACAACTATGCTTGATGTCTAAAACTGTTATATTTCCTTAAAACCCAGTAAAGTGATTGTCAATTTTCTAAGTTTCAAAAAATAAATATAAATAATTATGTTTTGGAAACTTAAATCACAAATACACTGATTTTTCTAACTTAACATGCAAAACAAAAAATAAATCAGAACACAAACGCATCAACACATAGAACACAAGATATACCCATGAAACCCCAACTCTAGGGAAAACCGATAGCATTGTGTGTCTTTTATTTTCTTCTTCAAAAAGGATTTTTTCTTCAATAATTACAAGGGAAAAACTTCCCTTCTACTACAAAAAAAAAACACTCGATCACCCACCAAATCGACCGAACCCCTTTCCTATGCAATGAATCTACAAAACCTCTATGTAGATCAGTTAATATGCCTACACATCCGAGCGCAAGTCTCCTCTTCTACATGCGAATAGAAATATTGCATTGGGGTTGTAAGAGCTCAACCTTCACTCATTTTCTTCTGCTTGGATGTTGAGTCACTGTGATCTGCTAAAATCCTCAACTCTTCCTTCACTAATATAACACACATAGCTTGTGCTCAACTGACTTACCACCAACTCACTCTATCTTCTCTTATAATTTTGATCTCAAGCCTAACATCCCTCTCAAAAATTAAGATTAAATCATGGTCAAGGGCTAAGATTAAATCATAATTTAACTTAGGAATTTTTAAATTTTCCTAACTTTAGGAAATAGTTAAATAATTAATATTGTGCTAAAGTGGTTTTCTTGTGGGTTCTTTTGCTAGCCTTAGTACCTAGGCAAACAAAACCCTTACTTATCTACTCCAATCAAGACCCCCTCTTAGACAGGAAGGTGCTTTATACAACCCCCAACTTCTCTTTGAGGTAAACAAATTTGGTCCCTGACAAAGCCTTGGTCATAATGTTTGTTGTTTGCTCCTTTGTTGGTATGTACTGGAGAGAAGCTATACCTCTCTGAATAATATCATTGATGTGGTGATAACATATGACAATGTACTTAGAGCGATCATGAAATAGTGGATGTTTAGAAATCTTAATGCAACTCTGATTGTCATAGTGGATCACAGTGGCTAGCTCCAACTCCATCCTAAATAAACCCATGAGAAGCTTCCTCAAACAACCACCACACTGGAAGCCATGCACTTGGCCTCAGCTGAGCTCAATGCAATTGAACTCTACTTTTGACTAAACCAAAAAATAAATATTGATCCTACATTGGATGTGCATACTAATGTGCTCTTCCTATATGTGGAGCTCAAATAATAATATGCATCATTGAAGCCCTCAAACATCATCTCATCAACCTTACTATACCACAATCCTTGCTTTATTGTCTACCTGAGATATCGCAACACGTGTTTAGCAACAATCCAATGCGCTCTGGCAGGCTCTACCAAAAACTAACTCAAATAATTGACTGCAAAACATATTGTTTGGCCAATTTAATGTCTTTAAAATGTCAACCAGGGTATGTGTACTGATGAAGTATAGGTGCACTATATGTGCTAGAAGTTATTCCTTATGTCATTATGTTCTTGTTAGGGCCTAAACTTAAGATTAGTATGGAGATGGTGTCATTAATTATATTAATGTCTCGATCCCTAAAGTCATCAGCTAATTTCTTAGGAGTTATTCTCTATTGAATCAGTTTATGGATGATATGAGAGTGATTCTAAATTCTACTTGTGTTAGATTATTTTGGATTTTTGTCTTGAATCTTTATGTTGCAGCTCCAATTCACTAAGTGCAAGAGAAATCTATTCTACCAAACTGTAAAGAAGTACTGTTTGAATTCAATTGTTGAGGAGAAGACTCTCGCACTTTTATCTATTCAATTTCATTCAAACGAGATGTTTTGAACAACATCTACACTATGAAGTAAACACAATTGGACTGCACTAGATAAAAAGCAAATGAAATAACCATGTTGTACCAGATAAAAAGCAATGTAAATAGCAGATTAAACTAGGTATATAGCAGATGGAAGTACTCATGCATATAACGATCCACTGGCGAACTCATCATACTGCATTTCTCACACAAAAACATAGTATTCAAGGAATGAAAAGAAATCTAATTACATTTGGTTAAAGACCTGTCACTGGTCGTAGGGGGCCCTCCATAGATCAGTCCAAAATCTCCAATCAACGTAGAGCATACACACACAAAACCAGTTCTATTGCTTGCAAACGAAATTTAACAAACTGTCTCAAAATTACATCATCTAGCATACACCAAATCACAGTGCGGCCATAGTTTTTATAACAAGTCTTTGGCATAACAGTCATGAATAATTTAAGGCTAAATATCTTTATTCTAACTAATTATATCGCTAAACATTCGATTTTCTATTCTGAAAGCAAATCAATAAGGTTTTGCTGAAACTCGAATTTCGTTCTGGCAACAATCCTGTGGTTGACTTTGGGGTTTGACCGTGATATCCTGCACTCATCTTGATGAGCTGGTTCAAGGGGATAGGAAGGGAACCACAAGGGGACCATTCCTAATCCATCTTTGTCCTTCGTTGCTGACCTGGAGCTTCTAAACCTTGCAAACAATGGAGACAACTGCAGAAATCTAGATTAGCTACAGAAACAGACCAATTCTGTAGCCAATTGCATTCTTTAACAAAACAATAGGTTATAGAGTCAAACATGAAGAAGGAGACATATTATTGCTTACCTTTAACAAAACCTTGTGGATATGGCATTGTTTAGGTGGCAAATATAGGAAAAGATAGGAAACATGGGCAAAAAGGGGTGTCATGGTAAGACAGTCTTTGGACTCTACAGATATGTCTTGCCATGTGTTAACTAAATACACAAGCAACCCAATCAATCATCGGTAAAGTGTGGGATCTACTCACTCTGATCTAGATGTATCCACCTTCCTCTAGTTTGTGACTAGAGGCGTGGTCATGGGCCTGCCATCATATATGTTAAATCTTCATGGAAT
Source organism: Pinus taeda (assembly GCA_000404065.3). Classification (NCBI taxonomy): domain Eukaryota; kingdom Viridiplantae; phylum Streptophyta; class Pinopsida; order Pinales; family Pinaceae; genus Pinus; species Pinus taeda. The sequence continues at coordinate 26,255 of APFE031295463.1, forward strand.
CTACAAGGCATGTTTTCCCTATCCCAAGAAGATCTCCCCATCACCTTGCCAAACCTCCAACCCAAGGAAATAGTGCATCAACTCCACATCCTTCATATCAAACTTGCTTGCAAAATCTCTCTTGTAGCCTTGGATGAGTTTATCTATGCCTATCAAAATCAAATCATCCACATATAGCACCAAAATAAGTGTCTCACCTCCATCAACATTTTCGTAGAGGTCTAGGTCCAGTTCACTTCTAGTGAAGGCCAATCCTTGAAGGTAATTGTTTATCCCAGCATACCATGCTCATGGAGCCTGTTTGAGCCTGTACAAGAATGTCTTGAGTCTGCATACGTGTGTCTCTTTGTTGCATGCCTCAAATCCCTTTGGATGCTCAATATAAATCTCCTCCTTAACAACCCCATTGAGGAAAGTTGCCTTCACATCCATATGGTGGATCTTCTACCCCATCTATGCTGCAACGGTCACAATATCCCTAACAGACGAATACGTGGAAAATGGGAAAAGTCTCATCATAGTCAATACCCTCTACCTGTGAGAACCCCTTTACCACAGTTCTTTCCTTATACTTCTTGATACTCCCATCAACTCCATGCTTGATCTTGTAGACCTAGCGAGAGCCTACCATAGATTTTCCCTCGACATTGACTCCACCATGGCATCTCTCCACACCTACTGAGTAGCTTCCTCCTGACAACTAGAAGGTTCAACATCCAATAAATCCGCCATAAGTGCCATATATCATATGTACTCTTGTGGTTGTTTGTTATGTCAGGTTGTTGTACTTGGATCACCAACTTGCTCATGTGCCTCCTCGGTCAACAAATCTTCCCATTTCCCTCTCCTTCTCCAAGTTTCGGGAGTTATTTCCTGAGTGAGAATCATTCTTTCCTCTAGTTGCATGTCCCTCTCGTCCTCATCCTGCCCATGCACAAGTGTGGTCTGAGGTGCTGACTAAGCCTCCTACTTGGGAGCATGTTAATCCTCCTCTTACACAGTAACCAACTCACGTTCTAAGGACTTTCTCAAAGCCCTATCCTCCTTAAACTTCACATCTCTCTTGATGATTGTTTTTCCATGTGATAAAATATATACCCTATACGCCTTGGATGTCTCGTTGTAGCCCACAAAGATGCCCTTGTCTATTGTGGGCTCCAACTTTTTACTTTTCTCCTCCGATATATGGTAGTACACAAGGCTACCAAATATTTGGAAATGTGACACCTTCGGTTTCTTCCTTGTAAATGCCTCCTTAGGTGTAACTCACCCCAACACTCTGTGTGGGCTTCAATTCTGCAAGAAAACTATTGTATTGCATGCCTTGACCCAAAGGAACTTGGGCAACCCCTAGTCATGCTACGCGACTTTGGGCGCTCCAACTATGGCCTTGTTCTTGCGCTCTGCCACCCCATTCTATTAAGGATTATATGGTGTGGTCAACTCCCTCTTGATCCCCTCCTTGACACAAAACTCCTTGAATGTGTTTGAGGTGTACTCCCCACCATTATTAGACCGTAGTAGCTTGATTTTTTTACCAATCTGGCTCTCACCCAAGGTCTTAAACTATAGATTTGAGATACCTCATCCTTCTTTTTCATGAAGAATATCCAAGTCTTCCAAGAATGATCATCTATGAAGGTGACATGATACTTCTACCGACTAAGGGACATTGCAGATAAAGGAACACACACATCTAAATGAACAAGGTCCAAGATGACTCTGACCATGCTATCTTTACTAGGAAAATATGACTTGGCATACTTTCCAAGTGTGCAAACCCTGCACACTTAATGTTGATCCATGATGCACTGTGGTAGACCTATTGTTGCCTCCTTAAGAATCTTTAGTGCCCCATGGTGCAAGTGTCCCATGCGCTTATGTGCCACGACTCTCCAAGCTTGTTACTTGAGGCATGACCTCCTCTAGCAATCAATGTTGTGACTGTCTCAAACTATAATATGTACATTCTCTTGTGCTTAACCCCAACATGATTTTTCACCTTAGAGTTAGAGGGCTTTATAAAAACCATACCTCATACCCCTTATCCTCCAAATCTGAAGTTACAAAAAGTTTATTCTTGATCCTTGATACGTAAAGAACATGTTTGAGATATAGAGGGTTTCCAGAGTCCCTCTCAAAACAAATTATACCAATACCCTCAACCTAGTACTTCCCATCGTCTCCCATTTCAATTTAAAACTACATGTCCTTTTCCGACAGTTTGCTAAAATACTTCTTATTTCCCATCATATGACAAGATGCATTTTTACCCACATGCCATAAACAGGTAACCATTGAACTTTCCATTCAGGATATGAGTGAAACCTCCTTCTCAAAATGAGAAGAGAATTCATCTATCTCTGGAAAGGGTGCTACTTGGTCCTTCTTGAACCCTTTATTCCAGTTAGGGAATTTAGTAGCATAATGCCCAAACTGGTGGCATGAAAAACACTTGATCTCATCGATATCCTTTTGTTGGCTTAAGGGGGCTTGGACCTAGGTTCATATTTAGTTGCGCTAACAAACAAAACCTTACACTACTGGCCCTTTCGAGAACAATCTTCTTTACGTAGGCTACAATCTCACCCGAGCCAGTATTGGGGGATGCTAGAACCAGATTTCTGCGTCCAGAAGGTTATGTGATGTGGGGGTAACACGTTTCTTCAATTTAAGGCTTGATCTGACCTTTGCAAACCCTTATCCTCAAAACCCCCAAACTTAAAGGAATTTCGAATGAAACAGAGTTATGAGCTTCGCCTAAAGGTCTAATCATGCATAAAATAACATATTATAGTAGATCCATATCTTCGCGGTGTAATTAAGACAATCTTGCAGATAAATGGCATTCAACTGATCATAAATACATAAAATGCGTAAGTATACAGTTCAAACATAGAATTGCTTCAAATACTCTTTATTATTCCAGATCTTCAATACATATACTTTTCAGACCCTGTGCACACAACTGCAAGGGCCTGCGCACTCAGCTGCAAAATTACCAAGGTCTCCGCGCACACAGTTGCAGGGGCCCGCGCACTCAGTTGTGGAGTTACCAAGGTCTTCGCGCACACAGCAGCAGGGGCCTTCCCCTTCACCTGAATACAGAAAGGAATAATTCAGACTTTAAGCATCAATCATAACATTAAACTAACTTAACTTTTCTTCTTTTTGACTCCTCAATGACTCCCTTTTATAGGGTTTACATTACATTACCATGGTTCGCGGACCATGGGCGGAGCTTAATACATCCCATCCCTTTACAAAATAAGGGGCTTTGATTTGTCTAAAAGCCCCTTTGACTCTTAACAACTTGTGCTACTCGCACCCCGCTCCTCAAAATGTGGAGACTTTACAATATCTTATCAAAATTTGACTTAAGACTTAGCAAAACTTAACCCTGGGGGACCCCGTCCCAACACCTTTTTCTTTTTCTCACCCTTAGAACTCGGCTCACCACCACCATTGCTCTTTTTACCCTTGGACTTGGTTCCCTTGTTGGATAGAGTAAAATTTTATTCATCTTCCTTGCTGTCAACATGAGATCCATCTTGAGATTGTATGTGAATCTCCTCTTGGACATAGTCACCCCATAAACACTCCCAATCTAGAAATTTTTCTCATGCGCATTTCCCATGCATTAAGGATTTCTTATTTTCAGTTAGGTAAGGAATAATGTGGTATTTGACTCCTTCCAGGATCATGATCCTTCTTTCCATGGCATCCATCTTATTATGTTGAGCCAATTGTTGAGGATCAATCGGCATGGTTGTCACATTATCAACAAAATCCCAAACCCCTTATTCCTCCAACACCACTGCTATCCTTTCACGCCATGAACAAAAGTTGGACACACTGTCCAATTTGTCTTCAAATATGAGGCCTTGATATGCCATCCTAAAAAATCGAATTGATGAATACAAATCACACTACTGAAAAACAATGTGCACTTACCATAAACCCTAATGACCAAAATTATATGATAAACCTGCTCACTCTGAATCATAGGACTTGCCCCTGAAGATAAATTTGTGCTTGGTCTTCAATAAAAAGCTACGCTCTAATACCATGTTAGATTTCCTTAAAACCCAGTAAACTGATTTGCAATTTTCTAAGTGTAAAAACCAGAAATACAAATAATTACGTTATGGAAACTTAAATAAAAAATACCTTCAGATTTATAACTTAACATGTATATCAGAATAAAGACACATCAATACATAAAACACAAGATATAGCCAGGAAACCCCAACTTTGGGGAAAACTTGCAATGTTGTGTGTCTTTTATTTTCTTCTTCAACAAAGGAATTTCTTCAAGAATTACAACAAGGGAGAAACTTCCCTTCTACCACAAAAAAATCACTTGATCACCCATCAAATATATCAATCACCTTTCCTGCACACTAGATCAACAAAAACTCTACACATATGAACTAATATTCCCATGTGTGTGAGTGTAAGCCTCCTCTTTTGCACACATGTGGAATAGAAAGACCACATGAGGGCTTAGGAGCTTAGCCCTCACTCATTTTCTTCTGCTCAGATGCTAAGTCATTGTGATTTGTTGAAATCCTCTATTCTTCCTTCATTAACCTGACACACTATGCTTGTGCTCAATTGATTTACCACCAACTCACTTTATCTCCTCTTTTAATTTTGATCTCAACCATAATATCCCTTTGGATGACTGAAATTAAATCATGATCAAGGGCCAAGATTGAATCATAAATTAACTTACGATTTTTAAATTTTTCCTTAGTCTAACTTTAGGAAATAGTTAAATAATTAATAGTATGTTAAAGTCGTTGTCTTGTGGGTTCTTCTGCTAGCCTTATCACCTAGGCGAACAGAACCCTTACTTCTCTACTCCCATCAACAACAACATGTCCTTGAGTTTTATGTTTAATGGAGCAACCCTTTTCACCAACATAGGGCATCCCACAAGAGCATAGGATTAGGTAAACACCTTCCATGCCTGAAGAGTCAACAAGGTATTTGACAAAATTGAGGGTACTATGAATCATATTAAGGGGTCTGAAGGTTGCAAAAACCTTTTTCTTTCTTAAAATACGTGCAATCTTGTTAGTAGTTACTTGGATGAAAGCAATTTGAACACTAGTGACAAGACTAATAGGGTTATTCTTCGCTTTAGGACCTTTATTGGCTCTTTAGAAGGCTTTGAGGCCTTGGTGCTTCTTATAACCATTATCTTCAAACACCTTCATGACATGGGCTTTCTCTTCATTAGGGTGGCTTTCATAAGAAATTTTTAATGCTAGAGTGGCCCAGGTATTTAATATGTCGAACTTTTGGGTAGGATGATGATGGGAACTCACACTGAGATATTATTCAGTGTGAGCATTTTTTCGAAAGACCTACTGTGACATGGAACTATCTCCATTTTTGGAGATAAGGACATAAAAGAAAGGAATGCTTCCATCAACTTCAACTTCCATGGCGAAATTGATAGAATCAGACAAACCATTAAGAAGTTACTTGAATAAGTTTTTCAAATCATAGAAGCTTAAATTCATAAACCGATATATATATATATATATATATTATATATATATATATATATATATATATATATATATATATATATATATATATATATATTATATATATATACACTACTTGAAATGAAAGCACGAAAAACTTTGGAGTACTTCCCCACATTTCCATGGATGGTAAATCAGGTAAACCATCGACATTGATTACAGAGCCTCACCCCAAGGGAATAAAAAAGAGTCGAACCCCATGATCAACAACAATATCAAAATAACTTCATGTCTGCTCATTACCACTTGAGCTAACCCTTTGGCGTATAGTTATATATATATATATTATATATAGATATGAATGAAAGAGAAAGAGTTTATGGTAAGTATAACCATTTTATAGATTTATTAGTTAAAAATAAATACAAAGTTTTAAAATATAATGGTTATAAATAATTATTATTTTAATTTATATAATAAAATAAATCTTAATTTATAAGTAACATTTTCGTGTTATATATATTTCATGATATTGAAGCATTCTTATTTCTAATTATATGTTTATTAATTAAATTTATTAAGTTTTTATACATTTATTAATTATATGTTCTGAAATGCCAATGGGGGGAAACTCAATCATCAATTGTCGTGTTATGAAGTATTATGCAAACCATGAGAATCAAGGTTCAAATCGCATGTGGTTCACGCCAATGAAAATAAATAAATTATATGTTATGGAATATCATGATTACAAATATGAATCATTATCGTCTTTTTTTTGTGTGACCAGACAAAGCCTAGGCAGGGACCAAGACTATTTATTGGATGAAGAAGAATGTTCAACCGATAATGGGATTAATGTGATATACATATTATGAGTTTTTATCGAAAATTGTTTGTACTTTTCTCAATAAAAACAAAATTATAAAAGAAAATTATTTGCACACACAAAACTCTTTTTTTATTATTATTGCATCAACAAACTTGTATACAATGCACTTATATAAGTGTTGTTAGATCTAATTTATTCTAAACTTGGAGATAAAGGTTGAGAGAATATCTCAATAATCTCCAATAAACCCCAACCAACTCCAAAGGAAGCATTAATTCTAACACCCTCCCTTGATTCTTACATCACAAAGAACAATACTACAATAACATAAAAATAATTTTGGAATTTTAACTCTATCTGATATGGTTTTTATCAACATTTATATCCACTTTTGAACTCTCGCAAACTACGGTCCTTCTCAATCCTTCATTCTGAGTTGTCACTTCATTAATTAAAGATACAATTGGTTATGACCATCAACTTCACATTTGTAGTGACTAACGATTCTTGAAGTAATTCCATTTATCAAAGTACATATCTTGATGTATTTGTCAGAAGAGAAGTCTAGATACCGAATCATTTTATTGACATACTTCTATTTGTAATACATAGTGTGTTGTATTCACCAACTATGTTGGTAAGTAGTCTAGGTACTCATGTATCCGATAGTGAATCTTATAATGTGGCATTTTACAAACTCACAAACACACAATGATTACATAACCAATAGTTATTGTTCTTGCATTATCGAACACTCCAAGAATCACAAGTTATAACAGATTGTCAACATAATCAAAACAGTGACATGTTCTTGTAGCGCCACATACATCAAGAACCATTGGCTTAAGTTATGTTGCTTTATTTTATGAAAGGTTCTTCATCATTTATTTCACAAAACAAAATAAATATAACATACATATTTGTTAGTTGTATTCTAGAAAAGAATGAGAGCCTCATTATCACAATCAAAATCTAGTGAGTCTTCAAAGGTGGCACATGGTTAGATTTCAGAGATAACTATGTTGGTTGATTCTTTTCTTTCTTCCTTTCTTTCTTGTTTCCACTTAAAAGATCTTTGGCATGAATTTTGCAATTCAATTTTGTATGTCCATGTCTTGAGCTGTAGAAGCATTCAACCAAACTCTTGTTTTTATTTATTCTTCCCTTTGAAAATAATACAATTTCATATTGTGAACTCACTTTTGTGTCTCTTGCTTTCATCCTCTTTTATTTTGCTAAGAGTGCTACTATTATTTCATGTAGTGCTTGAGAGGAAAATTGACTTAAAGTAAAAACAACATTGCCATACTTTGAAGGTAGGTTGTTTAATAAAATTGCCTTTTCATCTTCATCATCTATTTTAGTGCCAATTTCTGCCAACTGTCTTATAAGAGACTTCAGATCATTTATATGAGTAAACAAGAATGCCTCATCATGTATTTTAAGTTTGAACAATTGTAATTTAAAGAAAATTTTGTATTTACGGTTTTTTCTCCAAATAACTTACTCAATTGCTCCCATATTCTGCAAATGATTTTTCTAAATCTTTGAGATGTAGCTCAAAATTTGAGAGAGATTGTCCAATCATAAACTTAGTATTATCATCCCTTTTATCCCATTCAATTAATTAATTGGCATCTAAAGGTGTTGATTTTTTTCCCTTTATGATACTCCATAAATTTGTATGTATCAATTGCATTTGAATTTTTACATTTCAATATGAAAATTAAGGCCATTAAATTTTATAACAACTACATACTCCATGTTCAAAAGAAACTACTCTAAAATTATTACATCGTGTAGCAGCAAAAGAGGCAATAATGATGGTCATGGGAGTGATAGTGCCCAAATTTGCCTCTTCTGGCTTGAAGTAATGTGGTTATTGATGAAGCATAAAGTATGAACTCAGGAGCTTGTCGTAGAAATCTTTATTGTCCTTCCAATCTTAGGGCAGTCCCAATTCTTTGCAAAATTTCTAAGTAACACTATAACATTAATAATATGATGTCTCTGCTAAGAATTGGCAATGATACAATCAAACCTTTGTGTAAATTGTTGACATAAATTCCCTTGCACCTAATATGACCAACTCATATGGCAATATATAGTCATATGCTCATGCTTTTGTGTTCTGTTCAAGATTGAATGAATATCAATATGAACAACAAGCAAAACTATAAATCATGGCACCACATTTCACTTGATAACGAATTTGCGTTGAATTCCCTAAAATACATCAACAATTAGATTGGCTATCACTGTGACATTCATATGGTTCATGTTGTCAGCATTGATATTCTCGATTGGGATGGCGGCATGCCCCACCATCAAGCTATAGTAAGAGATGAGAATGGTGCTTATAGTGAACTTTAATATGACAATTTATTCATTTATGAAATAGACAACTATCTAAGTTTATTCACTGAATATTGATTTAATTATATATTTATATGGTTAGGAGGAGGGCGGGCATGGATTTTTTGTTAGAGCGTCCAAGCTCACTCTGCCAAATGAGAGAGAACCCCACCTACCTTTTCCCCATTGACAAAGACATCCCTTATCGTGATGAATTCCAAACCAACGTTGTTAAAATACTCTTGGAATTGTGTAACCAATGAAATTAGGTCAGCGCCGCAAACCCATTGCATGAAGCACAATTCTGTTTGGCATCTTCACAAAACCATAATTATGTTTGGAAGACTTTGTAATTCTCCTTTGCATGCAACTATCCATAATCTACACAGATATTCAAACCATATCTTCACACATAAAATCTCACACCAACACAACAATAGGCTCCATGCATTGATACACTTTTATTTTTTTGTTAACAACCCAATTCATAATTTTTTTCATACAATCTACACACTGGTTCCATATTGTTTTTCTCCTCACAACTTAACTGATACTCATAACCTCCTTACATAGTCACACTCAGTTCCACCGAACAACAACACCACTAAACTCTAATGTGTTTTCACTTGGTTACTATATTTCCAAGCTTTCCCATGAGAGAGTTACACCTAGAGCTACCAAATCTGATACCAAAAAATAGATTATTTGCACACATAAAATTGGACTGTAGAGTACCTCTTGGCACAATGAAACATCCCCATAATGGACACAATTCCTCCTCTTAACACAATACTTTTAATACTTTTATTTATTTATTTTTTAACATTATTTTTTTTGTGTAAATTATACTACTGCTATTATATTATACAAAAAGTGTTACAAAAAGAGTACATCTGCCATGCTAGGATGGCCGCCGCTGAACATTTGAGCGTGCTATGACTGAACATGAACCTGAAAAACTGTGGAACAAAGAGACTGTCCACTGACTCCAGACCCGAACCCATAACAGACTAGTTACATGCCAGATTGCTTTCTATCCCTGCCGAAGAGACACAGAACTTCCATACTATCCAAAATGAGACACGTAACAGACATGGATCTTCCATACAAACCCATAATAGACACTGAGCTACTCTACCCGAACCCATTACAGACTCAGAGCTTCCATTCATACCCGTCCCAAGACACTTAACAAACATTACATACGATGATGAGAATCGTGAAAAAACCATGGAACCGCCATTCTAGAACTGTAAGCGCAGCCAAACAGAGGACTTACTCATCCATGGAGGTGGACGGTTGTTCCTCCACCACTGGGCAGGCGTAGGGATCAGAGACGCTTGAATCTGCGTAGGGGGGTTCATTGCGTACAGGCTCGCTTGTTCCCGCCGTTGCTCCCGCAGCCGCACCCAAGGTCTCCACAGGCTGCAGTCGAGAGCTTTGAACAGGCGAGGGTGGTCGTGGCTCCACTTGAGCTTCTGGTATGGCTGTGTGCTCGCATTTCTCGAGCCGGACTGTGACATAGTAGGTGGCGTTATCCAAAACGCAGGGGAATCGGAACCGAGTGGAAGGGTGAGAGCCGAGCGAGCACATCGTTGTGCCTCCCCGCCCTCTTCCTCTGCCACGACCCCGCCGAGCACCTGGTGAGTTAATTTCTTCAGAAGGAGAGCCGAGTGAGGCTGAGGACCGTGGAGGAGAAGCACGTCCACGAGCGCCACCTCTTGAGCCACCCCGTCGACTAATAAGCCGCATTTGCTCACGCGACATCTTGCTACCTTTCTGCCTGGAGTCCAAAAGAGCCCTTCTCCACAGAAAAGCCGACCAGGTGAGTGAATAACAATAGAAATGACAGACAGGAAAAAACCAGATCTTACCACCCCAAATTGCTGACAGGAATAAACCAGAGCCACGCTGAGCGGAGGGCTCAGAGCCCAGAAACTTTGAAGCCAACGAGAACGCACAGGTAGCAGGGCCGTTTGAAGCAGACAATCAAGAAAGCCTGAGCGAACCAGGATGAAGACCAAGGCCTTCTGAACAGAGGGCCGAGGTCTAAAGCCTGGCATATTCAACCATATCAACCTCATCCACGACCTGAGCAAATTGCAAACTAAACCCCGAGACCAGATGCAGACCATTCCCACCGTCGCCAACCTTTCACAATGCATCGTCGAGCGGAGGAGGCCGACTGAAATAATATGTCGTGTGACCGTTCTCCCATGCGGAGTAATGGCCGCATTTAACCAGGCCGGACAGGGGAAGCTATCTCGAGACGCTTCCGTCCACACGTCTGAAGCGGGCTGCCACTTGCCTCTTAATGAGGCAGCCCCTTCATTTATTTTCACTCTAATCACCCGCAGCCGGGGGTTGAAGGTCCTGATTTGCCAGAGAGAGGCAATCCTGTTGAAGTTGAATGTCCTTTGAGTCATTGAGATTACCTGAGTAGGGGGAGCTATTCAGATTAACTCCTTGGTTGGCCAGGCGATCTGCTACCTTGTTGGCGGATCTCTTAACATGCTGGAAGATAATGCTATTGGGACTCCTGAGCCGGTCCTCTAGTGCTTCTAGCCTGCTGAGCAATCTCCAACTGGAAGCTACTTTGGCAGCAGGTGATCCTACTTGTATTCGAATGGCTGCATTGATGAGGATCAATGAGTCTCCTTCAGCTACCAGCGGATAGTACCCTTGTTGATCGGCTATACAGATGCCCTTCCATAGGCCTTCCAGTTCTGCAACATTGTTAGTGTCATTGCCTATGGAACCAAAGAAAATGTGCTGAATGATACCTTGATCGTTTCTAATAACACCTCCGTATCCAGCTGGTCCTGGATTTCCTTTTGCTGCGCCGTCGAAATTGAGTTTGAAGGTTGATGATACTGGGGGTGTCCAATGCACAAGGGAGACAAGCTTGGGAGATGATGAGGTAGGAGCCGAAGGAATGCAAGCAATGTGGAGATCCCATAATTTCCAGATGTGTTTCTCTTGAGGCGAGGTGGGCCAGTCCGTTTCCTGCCATGTTCTTATCGCCAGAGTTTCTTGAATGCTTTGTTTGAAAAGTAGCCAAAGGATGTCAAAAGGGCGCTTTTTATTGTTGAAAACTCTGTTATTCCTTTCCTTCCATAGGGACCAATATAGGAATCCTGGGATGAGAGACCACAAAGAGTTCAGCAGCAGACTTTTATACGGCGACTTGTGCCAGGTTCTCAGCAAGTTTGCAATATCTCCCTGACGGTGTACTCTTCTCTGGTTGCATCGATCTATTTGATCCCAGAGTTGGGCCGCAAGGGGGCAGGTCTCCATGAGGTGCAGTATGGTTTCCGACTGGAGAGAGCAATTTGGACATATTGAGGGCCCAATGAATCCCCTTCTCTGCAGGTTGTCCCAGGTAAGAATGCGTTTTTTGCTCAACAGCCATAAGAAGGTTGAGACCTTGGGCCAAAGTTTGGGCTGCCATATGTTATTCCATAGCGGATCTTTGTCATTTTGACTTGGAGCATATCGCAATATATAAGCCTCTTTCGTGGTGAAGGTTCCTTTTGTTGAGTTCCCCCACCTCAGCTTATCCTGCTTATTTGACTGCTTGATTTTCCTGTGGTTTAATTCTTCCTCAATATCTGCATGGGTCTCGCCTTGCCATCCCGATTGCCAAGAGCAAGCTGGCTTCCATTGTTGGTAATCGTTGTTTGCTTGTTGTTGCTAGAATTGGGAGATGCGAACCAGATTGTGGCTCTGCATATAAGTCTGCCAGAGTGGTTTGTGGAAAATCGTGGCAAGCTTTGGGAGTTGTTGCCACGAATCCTCCCAGAAACGCGCTGAGTTTCCGGAATGAACTTCCTAGAAACTGTACTCCTGGATGAATGCACTGTGAAGCTTAGCCGCATTCCAGATCATGGAGCTAGAGATGCTTGGACTGATTCTAATTAGATCCTCCCATTGACTGTCAGGCGCATACTTAGCTTGCCAGAGTTTTGCCCATGGTATTTGAGGTTTGACCAGCCAGTTCCACCATACTTTCGCTCCCATGGTGTGATTACTTTGCATGGGATCCCGCAGGCCTAGTCCTCCGTTTGATTTTTGTTGGCATACTTCTGACCATTTGACAAGGGCCCATTTCCTGTTGAGACCTGTGGATCCCCATAGAAAGTTCCGCTGAAGATTTCGAATGGCTTTGAGGACCCACTTGGGAGCAGCTAATATGGAAAAGAGGTAAAGAGGCATAGCCTGGAGCACGGACTTGATCATTATAATGCGACTGGCTGTGTTCAGCGATCGGTAAGTCCAAGAGGAGAGTCTAGCTTCCAGCTTGTCCAGGAGCGTGCGCCAGGACGCATGCTTGAGAGCAGAGACCATAAGAGGAGCACCCAAGTATTTGGACGGGAGCGCTGCAATGGTGAATCCGAGGATGCATGCAATATTCCTTTGAATGGAGACAGGGGTATTGAAAAAGAAGAGCTGTGATTTAGAAGCATTGATTGAGGTACCCGAGGCTTCAGAGAACAGCTCAAGCAAGGCCTTGAGGGATTTATCTTCGGAAGAAGAAGGATGACCAAAGAGCATGGTGTCGTCGACAAACTATTGATGGGATAAGGGGGAAAGGCCATGAAGCGCTATGCCTTTGATGGCTTGAGAAGAGACAGCATGATGAATGAGGTGGCTGAGCCCTTCCGCCATCAGAATGAATATGAAGGGCGAGAGGGGGTCCCCTTGCCGAATGCCCCGTGTGGAGCAGAAAGGCAAAGATGGTGAGCCGTTGAGAAGAACAGAGAAGCAAGGAGATGAGATGAGGCTCATGATCCATCGAGTCCAGGTTGCATTAAAGCCAAAGGCTAGCAACATCTTCTGAATATACTCCCAACTAAGCTTGTCAAAGGCTTTAGAGAGATCAAGCTTCATAATCATACCAGGTTTTTTAAGGATTTTTAGGGAGTGGAGAACCTCATTAGAAAGGATGATGCCATCCATGATTTGGCGTCCTTTAACATATCTCGTTTGTTCCGGAAGGACGAGAAGCGGCAAGAGAGATTTGAGCTGGTTTTCCACTACTTTGGATATGAGTTTATAAATAACATTACAGAGGGCTATGGGCCTGAATTTGTCAGGCGTATTGGCTTCTTCCCCCTTGGGAACCAGAGCAATGAACGTGGAGTTGAGAGAGGGTAGGAGCCAGTGCATGGAACGAGATTCTTCCACTAGTTCCTAGACCTCTGTGTGTATTAGTTCCCAGAAATCATGAAAAAAATTTGCAGTAAAGCCTTACCATCTTTTAACTACGCCATTTCTTCCTCCACCTCTTGCTTTGTGACTGGTTGCAGCAAATTTTGGTTGTGTTCTTCCGTGATGAGCTTGGGGATGTGCCTAGTAACTTCTTGTATTGCTGCTGTTCTACTCCTGGTTTGTTCCTTGAGTGCTTCCAAAAAGTAGTCCCTAAGTTCTTTTTCCATATCTTCATGTTTTTCTAATTTCTCCCCTTGGTTATTATTGATGAAGGCAATGTTATTATGCATTCGCCTTTGAATAATAGAGCGATGGAAGAATTTTGTTTTTTTTTCACCTTCTTTTAGCCATCTTATTCTGGATTTTTGGCGCCAGAGGATTTCCTCTTGTGATCTCCGAGCTTCTAGCGCTGTCCATGTGGATTGCTCCTTGTCTGCCAATTCCTCTGTTCTGCCTTCTAGGATGATGGTTTGCTGTATGGTGCTCATTTCCTGCTCTAGTTTTTGCCTGGATTCCGTGATGTTCCCGAATTGAGTTTTATTCCACACCTTCAATACTTGCTTGAGGTGTCGGAGTTTTTGTTGAAATATGAACATCTTTGCGCCTTCTGGGGGAGAGAATGACTTCCATGCCTCTTGGACCACCTCTTTGAAATTGGGATGACTGGCCCAGAAGGCTTCATATTTAAATGGTCGATTGCTATATTTTCCAGGTCTTGTCCATTGCAACATGACTGGTCAATGGTCTGATCCCCCCTGAGGTAGGATGGATGCGTGAAAGTCTCCGCCCAGGTGTATAGCATTGTCTGAGATGAGAAAGCGGTCAAGTCGTGAGGCAATATTGTGTACTCCCCTGCGCTTGTTCGTCCATGTGAAGGTGCCATTGGAGGTTTGTATTTTTTAACATTATTATTTTTTATTTAATTATTAAATTATTAAATTATAATACAAATTAAATAGATAACATAGAAATATAACCATAAAAAATAATTCACAAAATGGTGAAGTGTCCACCCATTAACTAGAACTAAGAGTTCTTACAACTTTTCACATAATTAAAAGGCTTGGAATGATAAAGTCCAATAAATAAGTTTAACAAATATATTACTTTGACAAACATGAAAACTAGTGTTCACGGGCTTTTGTTTGACATGCGCAATGGATTCTAGAATTGCAATTTTAAATTCCATTTTCCCTTGCTTTTGTTGCATTATATCTTACTCATTAGTTGGTTTGGCAAATTTAAAGGAGACTTTTGGAAGGGAAACCGATGAATGTGAGCTTCTTGTAAGAGACTACCTTAGTGATCTTCCTGCTTTTGCTTACCTTGTATGGCAACTCTTTCTTTTAGTTTTCATTCCTAGATAACCGAATTTCGAATTAAAAGATCACTAAATATTATAACACACCATATCTTCATCCAACAACTACTAGCTCGTCGTTCAAGAGGCTTCTAGTAAGAGAAGTTTTTACTCAATTTTTGGAGAAACTGCCTGAAGAGGATCAATGCAAATTTCCCTATCAAAAGTCGCACTGCCAACGCTAATCACTAGTTAGAAAAAATGTTACCAACACAGTTTTGCCTACTAAAAGTAGCGTTGGTCTTGCAAATTTGGGTTTTTCACAAGTTTTTCCATAATTGCTTCAAGACATTAGTTCTCCATCTCTTCATGGATGTGTTGAGCATATAATTCATGACGAACCAGTTTACATAGCTTTTGTCATTTTACAACATTTGTGACAACAATGTCACAAAGGACGACACTTCGGGTACAGAGTTGGGAATGTGACAAAATATTATGTAACGAATGCCCCCTAAACCATGAAAGCATAACAGAAAGTGATGGTTGAAGTGATTTATCAGTTAAGGCAAGGATCTTGGAAGACCACTATCAGGAGGTCTACAAATCAAACATGATACAATATATGACATCTATGATATATACATATGCCTGATAATACATTTGAATTGGCATCAAAATATAATACATGAATCCACAGTATGGATGCAGCGATCCATCTGAAAAGGATCATGTCTATGGATCCATAGCATGGATGCAGCCATCCGTATGAAAATGATCATGTCTAAATATCCACGACATGAATGTAGCCATTTGTATGAAAAGGATTATGTATACAATCATGAATACTCAATAACTCCTCGCAACCTAGATTTTAACAGATGAGATCCATGGTCTTCATGCCTATCCCAACCAAGGTACGAATCTAACCATGTGAATAGATGTGTTGACATCGAACATGGTAGAAAACACCTAATTATCGGTCAATAATGTAAACCATTAACAGGCGTGAGAGAAACCACCAATAATGATGATGGCCCTCAAGGTACACCAGTACAATCTACAAGTGTGAATATGTGAGCTGAAGTCGAACACTTGCTGAATCATTTGATCGAAGGCCAATGATGTAAGCCTATTGTCAAACACAAAGAAATTTCCATTGAGGCATGCAAGCTCCAAGGTACTGAAAGGGCGTTTCTAAATCAACTTCCTGGATAATGAGCTGAAGTCGACAGGAAGTGATCGGTCGAAGGAGGGCCATAAATTTTCCCACATCATCAACACGAAACATAGGATATCTCAAAATGATAGGAGTGATTCAGGATCATTGTAGAGAGGGTCAAATAAGTATAGGAAGTTTGAATTTTCATATAGGACTTCTCTTGAACATATCGACAACACAACTTTGGATTTTGGCTGCATTTGACTCAAAATGGGATCAAAGGTCATGGTGACAACATGGGTGATCAAATCATAGGTAAACGGATTTCCCAAACCCAAGAAAACAAGTGACTAAGTGAGGATATCCCAAACTCGACACGAAATGCATATGAGTATCATGTTCAAGAGTGACATGTTGCCTTTCATATAAAATACAAGACATATTTACTTCCATTTCCCCCCCCTCCCCACTGTTCCCGACGAGTACCTCTTTATTTTTAATCACATGATTGAAGAGGATACCATATACTTGTCGTATAAGTTCATATTTTGGATGAATCCATCCTATTAAGTTTAAAGAGCCCTAGGAAGGAGTAACTCGGTCTCATCATGGTGACAAGTCCTATGACGTTTAAGTTTTACGAGTCTAACGGAGGGGTAACTCAACATCTTTTTCATGTTTAGAGAGTTTGAAAAAAAAGGCAAAAAAGAAACTCCAAAAGTCTATTTTCGTAGATAGTCTCTCGAATTTGAAAAGGTAGAAAATGATATTCGAGAGAACCTCTTAGTCATGGTTAACTAAGGTATTCCTATTTTGTACAAGAGTCTATCTCAGTCTGGAAAAGGATTAAACTTATACTGAGTAGACGTCTTTTCATTTACTTTTACAAGTTCGAAAAGGCAAGTGCTCGACAATATTTTCATATTTTTGGAGTCTGAAAAGGATAGAAACCGATTTTGGTCATGATGGAACTGCTCAAAACATGTAAAGGTCAAGAGGTTAGCTAATAAAACCACTCATCGCAAATGTTCCTTAGGAAAAGGTAAAATAACCAAGTGAAAGCGTATTATCGGCCAAAGAGATGGTGATGATGGAACGAAAATACCAAGGCTCGTATGTAAAAAAAATGCTTATATAAATGGAAATCAAGAGAGGTAAAGTGGGAATGGTTTCATTTTTACACAAGCTTGAAACATGGGAAACTATGATTGAGATACTTGAAGATGGTTTCATTTTTCCACAAGCTTGAAACATGAGAAAAAACCATGCTTGGATTTGGTTTCATTTTTACACAAGCTTGAAATGGAAACAAACAATGTTTGGGTTTGGTTTCATTTTTACACAAGCTTGAAACAAAGATAAACTATGCTTAAGATGAGTTCGCATGCCCGAGCATAATGACTCAATTTGAGGTACATGGCGCCCAAGCTTCATTGCATTCACCTAAGAAGACTACCGATTACTAATAGTTGGATAGAATGAAGGTTCACTTATGAGATCAATTGAAAGACTTGAATTGGGAGGGGATTTGTTTCATTTTTTAACGAGCTTGACACAGGAAAATAACCATACTCATGAAACCTTGTTTCATTTTTTAATGAGTTTGACACAAGAAAAGAAATATACTCCGACACCTTGTTTCATTTTTTAACGAGCTTGACACAAGAAAAGAACCATGCTCATGACAACTTGTTTCATTTTTTAACGAGCTTGACGCAAGAAAAGAACCATGCTCATAGGGACCTGTTTCATTTTTTAACGAGTTTGATATGGTAAAAGAACTATCCTCATTACACCTATTTCTTTTTTTAATGAGGTTGACATAGTAAAATAACTATCCTCATGACATTGATCATGGACTATAAGAGACCATGGCTTCCAAGAGGTTCTCATCAGATGGGAGAACAACACTCTAGAAGGATACTTGTCAAGGGATCTAATGGAAAGATCGAGTTCCAATGCCCCCAGAACATGACACACTATATCATTGACTAGATCATCAATAGATGCAGGCACGAAACTGGTGGCCACATAATTAAGTTGTGGGGGAGGTGATACCACTTGCATACAAGAGGGTTGATCAGGTGTCAAATTAGGACTAACGAATGAAAGTTGATCAATGGTCACAATTCTTCCTTCGTGTGGTAAACATATGATACAAAAGAGAGAAGAGGCAAGAGCTCCCATGACATAAACATAGTCATGACTAAGGAGTAAGTTAAAATCCAATGGGCCTTGGACAACCATCACATCGAGATAAACAAATTTTTCTCCCAAAGTAATAGGCAACTTAGGAAGAATCCTTAATGATTGACTGGTTCTTCTGTTAAAAGCCAACATATTCTGAGTGACAGGCACAAGCTGCAGAGAACCCAAAGCTTTCCAAGCAGTGGAGGATATAATACTAACAGACGCGCCTTCATCTATAATTGTGCTAGGTACAACCATATTATAAGCATGCACCATGATCTGGAAGAGCACATAAGAAGGAAGATGATATCTTGCTAGTCGACTCCAATAAAAGAAAGTGACTAAACTACTTGGAGAGGGTGCCATCAGAATGGGAGGACTGCCTTCTTGTGTTACGAGAACGGGAGGATCACCCTCCAACTCATTGGAATATGATGAAACAAGAAGAACATGAGCGGTATGAGGTTCACTCTCTATAGGAAAGGTGTGATCATTTGAAGGTGGAATCGGGTCAACCATTTCCTAAACCAATGATTGGTTGGAAACAGACTCATGAGATTCACTTTCAAAGAGAGTGGCATTGACCGAAGATGAGTTCTGATTAATCACTTGATCAACTAGTGGAGGATCAAGGGAAAGCTTCCGATTACTAGTTAGAAGACGAGGTTGAGAAGCAATAAAGTTATCCAACACTTTTTAGGCTTCATCCATACGAGGACAAAGGTGAATATGATGATTCCCTTCACATAACCTACAGGGAAATTTGACTTTTCCCTTTTTCCCATTGGCTAAAATGTCACTAGTTGAAGGTTTATCGTCAACATGATCTCTAGAGGTTGATGACAAACATCGATATGAACCTGTGGACCACACTTATAATATCTTGGGAATACCAAGACATTCTCGAAGAAAGTGGTCACCCTTGCAAAGCTTGCAAGGGAATTTCACTTTACGGGGTGATTGGAAGGTTTCTCAACATCAACTACATCGATAGCAATGGCTTCTTGGTTGGCCCCTTACTTATTTTTCTTCTTCTTAATCTTCCGTTTCTTCTTCTTCTTATCCACTTGGTTACTGACTTGTAGGCTTTCACCAGAAAAAGAGGAAGAAGAGGAAGATGACCGAACATGTGAAGAAGGCAAAGAGTCTACTTTAGGATCAACTGAAGGTTGATATTGTTTAGGTGGAGGAGAGCCTGGTTATGGATTAGTTTGGACATTCGGAACCATAGGGGTCAAAAATAACCAAACTGGAAAACCAATAGTAAAACCAGAAAGGGACAATGTTGCCATATAGGGAGCACCAACATTTCCAAAAGAAGGAAAAGGACTAAGATTCCTGTCAAAGGGGTTTCCTTGGTTGGTAGACTCAGGAATTGTTGCCATTAGTCTCAGCGTAAGACTAAGGATTATTTCCACAGGAAGGATATTATTCCACGGTCAATTAATTTTAAAAATTAACAACAAATAAAGAAAAGAGGGGTAACTAGGCATAAAGGTTAACCAAGCAACTGTGAACTGCAATATACACCTTGGTGAACCAAGGACTTAACGTACATCAACAAATCTTCCCGAATGTTGTGTTCGGTGTATCACAGTATACAAGGTGAAAAACTTTGTTACCTATGGATGGAAAGCAACCTATATGGGACTCCCAAAATATGCGCGACAATACGTGGGAGTGCAGTCTGTAGTAGTGTTGTCTAATGCGTAACTGTTCGATGAGAGTGTTCCCATATACTTACCTCCGATATACCCGAAAGTATTGGAGAACAGTCCTATACACTTCCTACGTGGAACGAGATTTCACCCCCGGGATATAATGCTGGAAAATAACGACAACTTCTACGTTTAATGACGTCGGAACCCGTCTCTAGCCTATACCTCTAAATGTTTTTCGTTAATGACAAATGTTCCTTAGGTTAAGTGAGGTAAATTTGAAGTTTATCTTGAATTATGTTTCAATTTTATGGCTCAAAGCGATGTCACCTGGACACCTAAGATGCAACTATATGAGAAAAAATATTATTTTCCAATTCGATGAAAGCTAAACTAGTAAGGGGAGAGATTTCAAACAGTGATGCAACAAGCAATAATGCAACAAACAAAGTGCCCTTAACTAGTTTTTTACTTTTCACTTCCCAAATGCAACTTTTCAAAAGTAAAATGATTTTCACTAAGATGCACTTATATGAATTATGCTTTTGTTTTTGTTTTAAATGATTTAATGCAATTAATGCACCATTTAGTTTGCAACTATTGAAAAATGTGATCTATTTCCAGTAATTAAGTCCAAAAAATAACTTTTCATGCAAGTGATCTAATGCAATTTTAACGAAAAGTAATTTTTTCGAAATGAAAACTAATTCAATGCAAACTTGATTCCTTTAATCAATGAAAAAGAAAAATCATTGTTTAATTAACATAACAATCAATAATTCTCAAGCACACAAGTAGTAAACAAATATCTCAATCAACTCAAAACTTGAAAAAACTCAATCAAAATCCGATTTTTTACCACTTCAAGAAGAGACAATCTTTTGCATTCCACAAAGAAATCAGAAGCATACATAGAGATTGATGTAGATAAAGCAAAGAAGAGACCTCAACGACCGGGACAAACTAGAGTTTTCAGTAGAGACCCTAAAAATTCTCACATTCAAGGACCAACACTACTTTATATAGCAAAACCCATGATCACAGGGTCATCAACGCTACTTTTCATAGCAAAACCCGTGTTTGTAGCATTACTTTTCATAGCAAAACCTGTGCGGGTCTTCAACACGGGTAAATAGTGGAAGACAGGGTTTCCAACGCAACTCTAAAGGGAAAGACAAGCGCTGTCAACCCGACTGTCACTGATATAACACGCACTGAGAGAGGAAATTTTAGGAAAAACAAGAAAGACTCAGGAAGAAACTCTAGAGTTGATACCCTGAGACACCAACAATTCAGAGTACATACTGAAAATCAATCCAAAGACAGGGTCTCTCAATGGTTGGCCAAACTTAAAAATAAGGAAAAAAACGAAAGGAGGATGAATAGGTTGTAGGTTTCCATAGTGGAGTTGCCAATTTGTTATCCAAACAATGCCTTCTGTAGACAAAAGTGATCCCTCTAGCCCAATGTTTGGGTCTAGTAACAACCATGACAAAACAAGTAAACTTCCCTAACCCAAATCAGAATGGCAAATGAGAAAGGAAGATGGCCTACCTCTCTCTTATGCGCTCAACCTTTGATGATGATCCCGATCCCTTAGCTCCTAGGCTCACTCCTCTCTATTCCTTGCGTTTGAATACCTGCAAGAGAGATCAGAAGACAACAACAAGAGAGATCATAACATATGCATTCCAATGTAAGTTATACAACAAATCAAGGAGTGTTGTACTAAGCAAACTATCATAAACAAGCTTATGGGAAGTAAAACATGCTTTGTATTAATGATTAAATCAAAGAGGGAAGCATACAACTGGTGCCTTGATGTTGAAGGCCTCCTTCAGGATGGTTCCAAGTCCAAACCAAACTTAACAAGCTCCCTTTTCCTCTCTCACCAAAATGGAAGCATCTAAGCACAATCGAGCAGAAGAATGGCAACCAGCAATGATCAACCCATTGAGGAAAGTGAATAATGGATTTATAATGATGTATAGGAGGTTAGAGATCCACCAAAGGGGGAAGAAGGTCCTTATCCCAAAGGTAAGATCCCTAAAGGTAGGAAAAAAGGATCTAAATGGGAGTACTCAACCATATCTTCATCCAACAACTACCAACTCGTCATTCTCAAGGCTTCTAGTAAGAGAAGGTTCTGCTCCATTTTTAGAGAAACTAACTGAAGAGGATCAACACAGATTTCCCTATCAAAAGTCACACTGCCAACACTAGTCACTAGTTAGAAAAAAGGTTACCAACATGGATTTTCTTACTAAAAGTAGCGATGGTCTTGCAGCTTAGGGATTTTCACAAGTTTTTCCAGAATTGCTTCAAGATATTAGTTCTCCATCTCTTCAAGGATGTGTTGAGCATGTAATTCATGGTGAATGAGTTTAAACAACTTTACGACATTTGTGACGACAGTGGCACAAAGGATGAAACTTCAAGTATAGAGTTGGGAATGTGACAAAATACTATGTAACAATGCCTAGTTCTATACCTTAACCTGAGTCTATGTTTTCTTGAATGGTCTACAATTTGGGGCATAAATTTTCATAGGCTGATAATTGTGCCCTCTCTGCGTGAAGGTGGGTATTCTTGAGTCTCATTCATGAGTTTTATTATAATTGGTAGAGTATGGAAGGAAAAAGGATTCATAGTAGGCGTGGTGGAGGGGGTTGTGGACCACAATGCCACAGTAGAGCCCATCATCAAGCTCAGGAATTCGTTGACAAATATCATGCAATAGTCTCTCTGAATACTCAAAATGAAATATGAAACCCTGAGTCTCGTGCTGTCAATGAGTGGCAGGTCTTTTCTGACTTAGAAGTCATGGATGATATAACCACATGGATTCTTGACCTGGGAAATTCATGGGGTCAAAGGAAGCACTATTTTGGAGTACTGACTCTCTATTGGAAAATAAAGACCCTGTTGGGTAGGATTCTCATGTACAAGCATGCGAAGGGATACAATGTATTTGAATGCTTGGAGGATCTTAATAAATACCAACATAACCAAAATTACCACCTAGACAAAATTGAAGGTAGGCTGGCACATATTGAACTCCACCTTCAATGTAAATGAACTTCTCAAGATCCTCCTGGACCGAGTGCTTGGGATAATGCTCTTACTACCTCTTCAAACACTTGAATCAACATGATTAGCTTTAGTTTTTTCTTTTATAGTCCATGCATAGATAGTTTAGTCATGTTAGAAATATTGATATTTCTTGAATTTTGGACCAATTATTCCATTGCTTGGATCTGTCTTCTAAGCATGTGGTCTTGCCATTACTTCAACATGTTGGAATTTGGGTAGCTCATAAGGTATTTCAACGTGGAGAAAGCCCACCAAAAGGGAGTTGGTTGGGAAAGTTACCTAAGTGGTTGGGGTTTTGACTCAAAGTTGTGGGCTTGAAACCCAAGTTAATTAATTGTTTATTCTAATTTGTGTTTGAGTTGTTCAATGCAAGTTTCTTGATGGAAAAGGAAAACCCCCAAGTCACTCACACATAAAGTATAAATAAAGGCCAATGGAGAGGCCTAATGACATTTTGTGCAAAAGATCATTAATGAGAGCCATTCATAAGTGAGAGGGAGATTTGTCTAAGATAGTCGTGATGAGGAAGGTCAGGCCATGTTTGGTAGAGCAAGGAAGGTTGAGTTCAAGTCATACTCCATGAAACCTTGAAGTGTGCCACACATACTCCAAGTGAAGGCCAAATAATATGTTGAAGGAGCCTAAAAGACCTCAGATTTGAGTGTTGGTAGGGCCAATAGGCCTCTGCATCGTGGATAGGAAGACAAGAGGTCATCCACAAGGGGATGAGGCTTGGTTAGGCCATTTGTTGTAAGAAAATAGGTGCCCGAGTAGTCTACTATAGGCCAAGAAGCATTATAAGGGAAGCTGAGACTAGTTATGACCTGATAGGCTACATCAAGTTGTTTGTGAAGGGGCTATAGGACTGGTTGTGACCTAGTCTAGGTTGCAACTAAGGAGCAACCAACAACAAACTTTCTGAGAGTCCTTAGGTGAGGGTGAGGCTACTAGACAGTGCAGACCGAGTTAGAAATGAGGCAAATCAATGGTTTGGACAACAATTGAAGGGCCTCAAGAAGAGGACAAAATAGGGTCGCATGACTTAGAGGGAAAATATGTGCTAAAAGTGTGATCAGAAATTTGTAGTGTTGAAAATAGCAACAAGAAATGCTAAAAATAGCACTGCTATAAATAACATTTCGGGATACATTCCAATTTTAGTTAGTCCCTGAACTAAAATTGAGAATTCAAATTCAAATTTGATCTTAGCAGCTGTTTGTAAAATAATTAATGAATTCATCTTGAGTTAATTAATTTAGAAAATCAAACATGAAGTCTATGTGAAGACATGCAACAATTTTCCCTTTGATTGAGGAAGTTATCCCTTAATTAAAGTGATCAGGATGAGTTGTACTTTGAGTTGTAATTAGTTAGCTCAGTTAACTGAGTTAAGTCCAGTTAGATTAGTTCCAATAGTTTGTGGAACTGAGTGTGAGTTCAGTTAGTTAATGCATGCATGCATGTAACTATTGCACTTTAGATAACTGAATGTTCTCTCATAAATAACTCATGCATGTCAGTTCAGTCAGAGACCCAGTTGAGATCAGATGATGGGACAATGTACTATCAGTTTCAAGAATATTCCATTGAGGATATCTCTTGCATGCAGAAGGAATTCATTCCTTGGAGATTGCGCAGTTACTTCTGAGTTTGGTGAGTTGTGTGAGAGGTTAATTCACACAGGTGGCAGCCAGAGGACCTAGGAGAAACTGTGCAAGGCAATAGGTGGCTTGGAAGACTGAAGGAAGGCATATGTTGTGTCTATTCAGTCT
Source organism: Pinus taeda (assembly GCA_000404065.3). NCBI lineage: Eukaryota > Viridiplantae > Streptophyta > Pinopsida > Pinales > Pinaceae > Pinus > Pinus taeda. Next base: position 51,329 of record APFE031295463.1, read on the forward strand.
ATGAGCATAATTGAAGAATTGTACTGAGAGCTGGATAGCTTGTGAGCTAAAGCTTTGTGTAATCCAGACATATTTCCACTTGTATGATAATACAGAGATCGAGGTTTTTAGCTGAGGCTTTCCCTAGAGTATTCTTCTGTGTTCATGTTTGATTGTTTCTTCTTCATTTGTTATATGCGTTCTATTTGATCTTGCTCAAAATCGATTAAGCTTCCGCAAGTTTGTTTATAGAAGTAGATCAAGTATTTTGCTTTAGTATATTGCATTATCAGGTGATCTACAATGATAATTTCTACATGTACTAGTGTAGATATGAGTAGGGCCAAGGAGATTTGGGCATAAAAGTCTGTAGAGGAGAAAATCTGAGGAGGGTCAAGGAGATCTGGCCACAGAGGATCAAATCTATGGATAAGAGGGTTATATTTGTGAGTTGAGGAGTAGATCTAGCATATTAGTGAAGTTTGTTCAATAATGGAAGTCTAAACAACAAGGAGATTTTAGAAGGACCGATTGTAAAGCACTGCAAACAATCCAAGAAACGTGAGTTGAAGGACTAGCTCTGGTATGCATTTGTCTCAATGGGCATATTGAAGTTCTAAAGGATTAGATCTCAAGCCCTGTAATTTTAAGTCAAAGGACATATTGTATATTGTTTTTGTAACAAAGATCTAAAGGGACGTGATCCTTGTTATGAAAGCCCTAGTGTTTTCTTGTTAAGGGATCAATAAGAGGACTCGTTTGGGCCAATTTTCTTGCGTATTATTATTGGTTTCTTTGTTTTTTATTATGTTGTGCCAAATTGCTAGTTAAGGGTTCCTAGTGTGTTTATGTACTAGATCTATCATAAACCAGATCTAGGGCCCATGAAAAATTAACATGGTATCAGAGCTACTTTAAAGGGTAGTTAGATTAGAGTGTGCATAGGTGTTAGCTTTAGGAGGGATATGTGAGACATGGAGCAGAAGGTCCAACAAAGAACGTGAATATGTAGTCTTGTCTGGTTTGGTGATGAGGCAGGATGGGAGTTTTGGTGGATTGGTGGAGAAATTAGTACACAACAATATGTTGTGTGGCATGTTGTTAATGATGAACTCCGATTGACTTGTCAAAGTATGTTGAAACAATTTAGGTGCCTTGTCAAGGAGTGCTTTGGCATGGATGATGTAGCTCCATGTGGATGGCAGTTTGATCGTGAGATAATATCTTCGTTGGGTTGTGGAGTTTCACATTTGATAGTGGAGCCATGTGCATATGAGATATTTGACCTAGGTGGATGAGAACTCATGTCGAGTTGAGTTGCAGTGGCCTAGAGTTGATTAGACCCAATGTTCGATCATAGCTCGGGACTGACCTTGGAAGGACACAAGTTCAGTAACATCACTTGTCGGGAGGGAAAGCAGAATGACCTAGTGGAGGTCGTGTACACTAAGAGGGAGTCTAACTTCATAGGGAGACTATGAAGGAGCGTTAACTTCCTAGTGGAAGTATGAATCTTCAGGCTCAACAGAGAGAGTGGAGTTTTTAGCCCATGAAAGGACACTCATTAACCATGCCAGGACACTCATGGTAGTGCAAGGAAAAGTCAGGTTGCATGCAAGGAAAATCATGCACCATGTAAGATAAATCTTGGCCAAGTACAAAAGAAGACGTGGCAAATGCAATGATAGTCATAACCTTGCAAGGGAAAATCATGACTCATGTGAGGATAGTCATGGGTATGCTGCCATGTCTGGTAGACCAAGGAAGGTCGAGTTCAAGTCATAGTCCATGTAGCCTTGAAGTGGGTTCCTAGTGTGTTTATGTACTAGATCTATCATAGACCAGATCTAGGACCCATGAAAATTAATAGGTAGGTAGTAAAAAACATCTAGTTTCTTGCTAGAAGACCTATGACCTGATGAAGCATGATGGATGTATGTGGTTTGCATGATTTTTGAAGGCAATACAACTTAAATTTACCAAAAAAATAGACACTTAAAAAATATTTCAATGCCCATGTTAAAAAAAATATTTCAATGTAAACAATGTATATTATGTAAAACAATTGAATATATATTTTATATGGTTAAAACATTTTATTAATGTGTTGGTGAAAAAGAAGGAGATGCACAATTTCTTCCATTTTTTCTATTCTTAACTTGAAGTTGATTCATTGTAGCGGTGTGTATCTCAAAAAAGAAAAAAAAAAGAAAGAGCATAAATCCATGTTAGCCTCATATTTATCAAATATGGAAAGAGATCAAATCTTTTGACATGCAAACCTATTTTAGAATCCAAATCTAAATAAAAAGGTTTACACATTCATAAATTTAATTCTCCGAGGTTGATAAATTTGAAAATAAGATAAATCAACATTAACCAATAATTATAAAGAAGAAAAAATAATTGTAAATGGTGTCATACTCAACTAAATTGTTGAGTTGTGTCCAATAATAATTGAAAATCTACTACATTTTACTATATCTTAAGTTAATTCTTATTTTCTGCATTTTTTTTATTCATTTACTAATTTCATAAAAATATATAATTTTCATTTTTATGTTTTCCTTTTTAAAACAAGGTTTACACATCAAGAGATTTGATTCCTCTTGACCCTTGGTAGACGTAGAGTTAAGATGAAACTAGGCTAGTTTAATTCCTGCTTTAAATAAACTACATTCCACTAGTTTAATTCCCGCTTTAAATAAACTACATTCCACGTGAATACCACGGGTTATTAGTACCATGGACCATTTTTATTTTTATATAGTTATTGTTATTATTATTTTATTTTGAGGGAGTTAAAATATTTACTTTACATTACATTAATCTTTTAATTTAATTTATTTTTTATGTAATTTGACTTAGTCAAAATGTTAAATACTTCAATTACAAAATCTTTGCTACAAAGGACTAGAGAAATACACAAATACTTTTAATTAAAATAAATAAATTAAATTTAATATATATATATTATATATATATATATATATATATATATATATATTTCAATATTAATATTTTTAATATAGTTATTTAATTTTATTTCATTAAAAATTACATATAAAATCAAATATCTATATTAAAAATATAGAAAAATGTAATATAGATGAAAATATATAATAAAATCGTTTTATTACCTTTTACTATTTTATTCTTAATTTTTCTTTTTTTCCTAATTAAAACTATTTCTTTTTAACGTTCTCTATTTTTTCTTTTCTATTTTTAAATCATAATATTAATGAGAAGTTATTAATGTATAATTTGTCTTTGGTATTTTAAAACAAACTCTCATGAGTTCCATAGTGAAATAGGTTGTGCAGTTCCTCAAACATCATGGATGGAAAGGTTCTTCCATCTTTCTGAGAATACGAACATCGAGGATGAAAATCACTTCCTCTTAGAGTGCCCAGCATACAACCACATTAGATTTCAGTGTCAAAATCTTTGTTGCAATACTGACCTTACAGTAAGCTCAATAAGTTTCTCTCCAAGCTTTTTGAGCATAAAAATAAAATCTTAAATCAAACTAAATAATTAATTTATTTAGGTCCGATAAACCAAAATTTAGTCCAAACTTTTTGAGCATAAAAATAAAATCTTAAATCAAACTAAATAATTAATTTATTTAGATCCGATAAACCAAAATTTAGTTTAGAACTTTAACCATCATCAAAAATAATTTTACCTTTTTCTCTTTTTCTTTTTTTCTTTTTAAACTTGAAACCATTTATATATTTTCTATTCCCTCCCTTAGATTTCATATTATATTTTCTATTTGTCAATTTTTCCAAATGATTTTATTCGGAATCTTATTCTCTTTTTAGGTGGATTTCATTTTTATCTCATAGTTAGTTCATGATTTTAATCGGAATCTCTGTACTCATTTCATATTATTATTATTATTATTGTACGTAGTCCATTTTGTCAACGTTTATTACAGTAATTATAATCGGAATCCTAGCATTTTTCACCGGTCCAAATTTTTGTATGTACAAAATTGACGATGCCTCTGCTCAAAGTTAATCTTCAACGTTTAAGCCAGAAACCGGAAGTTTGTAGTTTTCCATGGCTGCCTTTCCGGGACGTTAGAAAATATGTTTCTCGGGACATGGTAATCAAAGCTGGTTGGTGAGTGGCCGTTCGTTTACTTTGAAAATACACACGCGTGACAAAGAATGATCTGATAAACATTTTTTAAATGGCCATGGACTGATTGGGATGACCTAAAATAACTGCACAGCGACTTGTGTCCACTTGTGGGCCATAATAAAATAGGCTCAGATGCGCTTCCTACCTTCCTGTTGCGATATTTAAAAGAAACAATGGGTCGGGATTTGCGTTTATTTTTAAGTGGACGAAATTATAATTATATTTTTATAGAGATCAACGGGATTTGAACTCTGTCCTATCCGAATCACGAAACAATGACTGCGACTTTGGTGTTTCTTTTCCAAGCAACCTGAAAGAGGCGCCGTTTCTGGCGGGTAAGCTTATAGGCGATTGCTTGCTTCCAGATGAATCTCAATTTGCATTGACGGTATTTTAAGCTCCAGCTTTTCTGCTGTTAATCTGGCCAGAAGAGCTGCTCGGTGCAATTTCGTAAAGCGTACCGCCCAGGTGTTTGTTTTCCGTTTTCTTTTGGTCAGGGCCAAAGTGAGGACTTGGAGTTTACATTTTAGCTGGCAGGCTGAGTTGGCAGAGCAGAGTGAGGTTATTTGGCGTGGATGGATGGTTGAGCTGGCAGGGCCTTTGCAATTAGGGCGCTTTAAATGCGCATTTAAGAATAGTTTCCGACAGAGATAGGGGCGGAGGAACAGGATTCTTCCTCCGCTATCTTGGTAGAGACGGAGTCTTCTCGAACGCCTATATAACAAGTGCTAATTTATCTGAGACTCCTATAGGCCGAGTGCTGAATAAATCGATGGATGAATAAATGACTCGGCGGCCCTAAATCTTTTGTTCCCTCTCAGGCTGGGATTTTAGTGCTTGCTCAATTAGCGAATTCATCATACTATAGTTTGAATGGCAGCGTCGCAGCACTGTTGTGGAGTGTCGTTCTGGCTATATCTTCTGATAATTTTCGCGCTGGTGCTTTTCGCTGGCTTGATGTCTGGACTTACCCTTGGCCTAATGTCGCTGGGACTCGTCGACTTGGAAGTTCTGATTAAGTCTGGCAAGCCTGAAGATAAAAAACACGCTGGTATTCCTTTCCCTCACACAGTATTATTTTATTTATTCTCTTCGAAGTCTTTGTTGCTACAATCCGCTTCCTTTCTTTCCGCGCCTTCTTTTGTTAATAATTTTTCATTCGAGATGCAAACTGTACTCAGCAGATAATTTAATCTAATTTTCAGAGAATCAAATTGCAGTTCCTGCCTGCTATTCACTTAAAAAATTTGGTCGAGTTGTCTGGGAAAATAAAGAAACAACATACATACTTAGCAAAAAGCACTTCAATTTTTTCGATTAATTGCAGAATTGATGCTTCCAGTTGTCTCTAACAATGGCTAAAAGATATAGCCAAAGTAGTCAGACTCATACCTACCAGAATTTTTGTCGAAATTCTGTTTGAAAGTTGTAACCAAGCTTTCAAAAAATATTACTCTTTTCGCCCACGGTAAGTTACCCTTAAGCTTATCGCAGTCTCGGATGGGATTCCGTGCGAAACTGTGAGTGCGTTGGGATTGCAAATTTCTGATTTATATTTTTATTTGGTAATGGTTTAAGGACCCCAAATGTGCAATGAAGTACGTTGTATTTGGATTATGAATTGCGTTTTATTTTGATGACAGACCTGAAATTTTACGCGAAACATTATGCCTGGTTTATTTAAATTTTATTATTTTGTTGTATTGCAGTGTTGCTGGAGACGACGGTGCAAATTTGTAGCTATTTTGCACTCATAAATGTTGCAAACTTTTTATTTTTTATTTTATTATTATTATTATTATTATTATTTTATTTTTAATAGCAAATATCGTGTCTTTCTAACTACATGCTAGAGGTATTTTCAATATACATGAATAAATATCGGATTCGGTACCTTCACTTGGAGGTAGCATGCTCCTTCGCTCTCACCTATATTTCACTGGAGCAAGAAAGCGAAGCAAGAAAGCAGTAGACCTGTTTTAAAAACTCTTAACACGTCCCATTCATCAAACTTGCCAATCTGGTGTGCTCGAGTGCAATACAAACCCTTATTCAATAAAAAGTTTACATCAGAGGAAACAAGCTAGATCTGGAGCTAAACGAATACAACATTGCCTGCAAGATTGGGCGAAGAATGAAAAACCAGGGGTGTATTTGACGAGTGGGCCCACATGGGGTGAAACTTGTTTGTGGGGGATTTGAAACCTGGTAGGGATTATGAAACACCCCTGCTTTATCATGAAATCAAGGTCCAGTTGACAAAAGCCCGGTATTTGAAGAGGCAATGTTTTGGGGGCATTGTCTCATATTTGGAACGTCTGTTTTCAATTGTTAATGTGAAATAGACATCGTGTTGGGCATTATATAATGCTTTTTAAGGATGTGTTATAGGCATATGGGTAATATAGAGGCCACACGAATGTGTTTTTCAATAATGGTATGGCAAAGTTATCAGCGCATGGGGAAAAGGTAATTGTTTTGGTATCTATCCGCTGGTCAAGTTCTGTTCTCCTTCATGTTTCTTGGTAGGGTGCTCAACATGCTTGGAATTCTACAACCATATGGACGTCATTGGCCATTCTAGCTGTTGAATACGGGTAGTACTTTTTTAATACATGTATAAATTACATATTAATGTCTAGTAATGACCATTATAGGTTAATGGGACTTGAAAGTATATGTAAGGAGAAACCCATGAGGTATAGGCCAGTTGGTTTGCGTGGGGTTTAGTCCACATCAGGTCACATGTTCAAATCTGATGGGGAGGGGTTGAGGATGGAAGCCACTTTGGGGGAATTAAACTTCCCAAGGGCTGTCTAGGCTCGACTGAGCTTCACACAGTTTTGGTGATAAGCATCCCACTGTAGGTGATTGATACTTCTTCCATCCAAAGAAAAAAGAAAAGAAAGTACATGTAAGAATAGAAGCTAGGTTAGACTTGGGATACGTAAATCCTTGACAACGATGTTTCAACAAAGTGAGTAGGTCTAAAACCTCAGGAAAAATGCTAAATAACAAAGTGGTCTCCGGTTAGCATATGAAGCAAAGGGGGAGCTTGTATTCTCATGTTATTTAGCTCCCCATTTGCTTCATATGCTAACCAGAGCTCCACTTTAAGAGGGAGGAGCTTGAAAACCCTATGAGAGAATTGGACCGAAGTCCTATCCCTCCCTAACATAGCAATACAATCAAAATGAAATGACTACTATTCTAGGAAATGAAACTAAGCAATAAAATAAAATAAAATCAAAATGAAATGACTAATATTCTAGGAAATGAAACGAAGTAATAAAATAAAATAAATAGTACCACTGTCCACATCAATGAGCATGAAATCACATAGGCAAAAATAAAAACTATGTTACAGTGAGAAATGCACCCTTGATAGCGCTAAGTTATACCTTTGTAGAACAATTTTAAAGCTTTTCCATTAATGGGCCAAGGCAACCTCTTGTCATCTAGATGGCTATTGTGGAATGAATTCTCACTTGCAACTTCAACAATTATATAGGGGCCTAACCACAAATTGTCAAATTTTCCATGGTTTCTTAGTTTCTTCGCCTTCTTGTTCCATAGCAATATAAGATCCCTATTTGGAAATCTCGTCTTCAAGCCCTTTTGTCAATTTTTTTCATCGTAGCTTCTTGGCTCTTGATAAGGTGGTCATAGGCTTTTCTCCTATTTTCAGCCAATTCGATTCGTTGTGAGATTCCTTCGTACAAGGCTTCAGAGTCAGTAGAAACATGCTATAAAGCATGATACACTGGGATTTTAAAATGAATAGGTAATGTAGTATCCATCCTGTTATCGACCAAAAGGGGTAACTGCCCAAGAGAAAATTTTTCTCCTACTTTGGACAACCAATCAACCAACAGTTCTACACATTAGGTTGATGATGATGACATGCCAACTCTTCCACCATCTACACTAGTCATTACACCTCTTGCCATCCGGCATGCCTCTTGGATGAAGGTGGGGTACCACTTAACAAGTACTTTGATAATTTTGCAATCATGCGCATTTACGTAATGTTTTAAGCATTTAGGATGGATAAAAGGGTGATTTGGATGATTGATCGATTTTGATTATAAATCTGTTTTCTCACCTTGTTAGGGGGGTTAATCTATAGCCCTAGTCCATGTAATATTCCTAATTAGCCATGGCTAATTGGAATATTCTATTTTGCCCAATTTTTGCCTTATATAGGTGTTTATAAATAAAAAAGTGAGGACGGGGGACATAACTCACTTTAAGAATAAAAAGCCATTTCCTAGTAGCACAACGTTGTGACTTAAGGAGGAGTCAAGGGGGCCAAAGGGGGACGCAGAAATGGGGCCCACGTAGACACATGGAGGGACTGCGCAGGAGGGAAGAACACATGGCAAGAGGGGAATCACGCAGGAGGAGGTGAGCCTAGGGATTGTGAGAGGCAAAGGCT
>APFE031295463.1:77068-89896 GCA_000404065.3 Pinus taeda
AATAGAGGGATTCTATGGGGCACAGTAATAACAATATGGGGACAATAGGGGCACAACAATATTAATAAGGGGTACTACAATAGTAATGGGGTAATCACTAGTATTATAGGGACCCAACAGTGCATCCTTGAAACTCCATTAAATTCTGCCATCAAAGTATAAATATCTAGAGTAGTTGCCTCCATTAGGGCTAACAAAGTTGCTACTAGGTCTCCATGAAGAGCAAATTGCCAAATCAAGATCATTTTTTACTCCAATTCTCCCAATTGCAAGGGATTGGTCCTAAATCCTTGGTGATCACTTTTAACGAATTATATTTCTCTTCACTTCTTTTCCTCACCCCTTTAAGGACAAGGAGGCCTCTCTAGGGCTTCATGCGAAATTCCCTTGAGGAGTGCGTTTTGAATTTTGAGATCTCCTACTTAGTGTCTCCTCTAGGCATATACAAGTTTTGAAAGAATTCTGACAGTGGAATCTTAGTAAAATTGATGCCCTAGCTATCACACCAAGTGGGAACCCTAGAAGCTAATCCTTCAACTTGGGATTCTTTGAAGGTTGGTGCTTTAGCACTTATTAATGTATATCATTCACAACCTTTTCTCTTGCTTACCTTGACCTTGGATGCGTAGAATTGTTGTCTCAAATTTCAACCCTAGGCCTAGTGTAACCTTCCTTTCAAGGGGTTTTTTGTGGAAAGTCATTATAGCTTCTCCCAAATCTTGCACATTTATTGGACCTTTCCATTGAATGAGCCATCCTTTCCTTACTTCAAGCCTATCATAGATACATCTATCACAAGTGAGGAATACTGGGTGTCCTCTCATCGGTGAAAATCCGAGAAGAGAAGGGGACTTAGGCTGTGGTGATAGTGGGATCTTCCCCAAGGTATTGTTGTGCCCTCTAGCTTTTGCCTATGTACAAGGCCTGTTAGTTTGTGTAGCAACATGGCCATATTGAAAGAAAAAGAAAATCAAAATGCAAAAGATGGTTGGGACACAAGATAACGCATGGGGAAAAGCCTACCATGACCTCTAATTTCCTCATTAGTCATCACCCGGTCCTGTGCACTTGATGTTTCTCCTCATTAAAAGGAACCCTTGCATGTCCCAACCTTGATGAGGAATAAACCACCTCATCTTAAAGGGGTAAATTAATTGCTATAGCATAAAGATAAAGCTTTGATCCTTGAACTATGCACCATAATACAAAGCATTATCAAAAAGAGGTAAAAGGTGCACCAAAGGGGTGGAAAAAGCGAGCCAACAAGGGTAAATTATTCTTCCACGATTGCTCCCTCCATTACATCTATACACTCAGGATGTGGACTCCCACTAGTTGGTCCTTTGACCATGGCACTCGGCCATGAAGCTTTGCCCCTCTGTTTCCACCCATTTTCAGTAACACCTTTTGATTGAAGGGTTAACCTTGGAAATGCCATGCCCCCTTGAGGGATGAAATCACCTAATAGGGTTTGTTTGTTTGTTTGTTTGTTTGTTTGTTTGTTTTTTTTTTTTTTTTTTTTTTTTTTTTTTTTTGTTCTGGGCAAATGCTGAACTAATTATATTAAGAAAATAGAAAAAATATGTACAAGAGGGCTAAGCCTTTGAGAGTGATTAAACAGCTCTCTGTCAAGTTTTTCCATACAAAATCTGTCCTGCTTAGAAGGAAGGACCTGATAGCAACACTTAAACTGTTCAAGACAGTAACAGACAATTACATGATAGCTATCCCCAAAAGAGCATTTCCAGGCTGGAGATTTGTACATTACGGCTTGGAAATTTGCCAAAACAGAAGCATAATCAAAAAAGAGCAGAGCATAGGTGCCTGCTTGTCTAGAGTGGTCACTGGCCGGATACCACGTCGTCATGGTTGTTGAACACAAGGCGCTGCTCCCGAACAGAGCATATGTAGCAAAAACATATCAAAAACCATAGGCATAATCCCCAGATCCAGAGTCTTAGACCTTACCCTCCTTGCCTTGAATGTCAGTTGAGTTTTTGGAGCTTTCCGCCTGGTCCTCTGCAGCCCGATGCTCAGCCTCCCATTCTGCTGCTTCCCGTTCTGGATCTGGCTCGCAAATCACCTCCATGCCATCCGGTATGTCCTCAATCCGATGTATTCCTGGCGGGAGCTTTGGGTAGAGGATATTGCCAAAGACGTGGTCCGACTCCTTGCCCTTCCTTGGAGCTTCCGTTGCCAGGGGTTGCGCCACCGATTGCTGAGCCAAATTTGTAATGTCCATATCCATTATGCTGCCAATTTCTCGGAGGACCTCGTTCTGCTCTTCCGATTGAACACCAGTACTCTCCTCTTCGAGCCTGCTCTGAGAGGAGGGGAGGTATGAACTGTCGTCCTTGCCCCTGCTCTGAGAGGAGTTATTCGAATTGGGCTCCTGTTCCTCTGATACCTCCCTCCCGCTTTCTTCCTCTTCGTCTTCTTCAGAGAAGACAACTGTGATCAGCGCTGAGACAACGGGCCTGTTGGTTCGACGATGGTATTTAAACTTGACCGTCTGCACCGTGTTGCTAATGTCATTCCCAGAATCCTCAGACCCAGGAGAGCTTGGCGAGGCACAAGCAAGCGGGGAGACACGCCGCGGGCTATGAACTCCTCTGCCTCCAGAATGCCCCCTCTGTCTGTAATTCCGCCCACGACGGGGCGTGGCACGTTGCCGAGGAGCCATCTCAAGCCTATGATGCTCCGTAGCTTTCAACAGCTGACCCGTAACCTCAAGCTCTTCCTTATTCACCTTCGCCTTCGGGAATTGAGATTTTCTTACTGCCGAAATATACAGTGTCAGGAAGGAGCGGTCCAACTGGTTAACCCCTACCTCAATCTTCCCTTGATGCCTGGAATAATTCTTCTTCCCTGCACAGAGCCTGGGTTTGCGCAGAGGCCTACCCACTCCAGCACCCTCCTTCTTCCTCACCAGACAGCCATTCTCGTGCAGAATTGGGTAGCAATTCCGCGCCTGTTCAGACAGGGAATTCTTCACCTAATAGGGTTTGTTACCCACCATTTTGTGGGTAATATCCCCAGGAGATTTTTTTTTTCTCCAAGATGGTCCTCAACCGGCAACCAACAACTAGCTCATTGTGTCATTTCTCTGCCACCTGAGCCAGCCATGTGGTCCCTCGCCCATCTGCCATAATTGTATGTTTGAAGGTGGGCCTCTCGAACCTAAAGGTATGCCTTGCCATTTGGAAATTGAGTATTGTAGCTTGCTTATCATGGACACTTTTGGGCATGGATTAATGGGGGGATTCGGCAGAAAGAACAAGCTAGGTTTGTGATTCTATCCCCTAGATCCCTCTTAGGAATTAACCTTGGATTCTAGTCCCGTGGGATCTCTTTTACTGACCATTTGGTTCCAAGGATGGTATTTCACGAGAAACCTCGATTTTGGTTGCGTGGTCCCACTCCCTTCTACACTTATATTACCCTCATTCCATTCATTATTATCCCATCCATCATTTCCCCTGCCTGGGTCCACATTCCTCCATTGGGTCCACATAGGGTTAGCTTGCCCCTTCCCCTTGCCCACACTTTGGGTCATGGCTTGGAATGAAGCCCAGAGATTGATGTAGCTGAAAAGAAAGTTAAAAGCATATATGGTCACTTTCAACAGGAAAATGTAACACAAAATGCAAAAGATGGCTAGGACAAATACATTTAGCACGTGGGAAAAAGCCAATACATGAGCTCTACCCCATCATCATAGCTATCACCCTAGTTCCTACAGGTTCTATGAGCCTTCTTCATCATATAGGAACCCATGATTGTCCCAACCCTTGGTGGATGATAAATGCCCCACCTTAAAAGGGGAAATTCATTGCTGTATCTTATACATCATGCTCTAGCCCCTTAAGCCCCGAGCAGTTAATCAAAGAAAATCATAAAAAGACAAAAATACATAAATGAAAAGTGGAAGAATCAAGGTCGGGGTATCTCATGTACCACGATTGCTCCCTCTTACACATTATAAACCCAAGTGTGGGCTTCCCTTTTATTAACTACCCTTGTACCCCAACATGTGACTCAAGGCTGCCCCTTCTCATTCCCTACTTCATTCACCTATCTGTCATATGCCACCACTTTTTGAAGGATGTACCTTAACTATATTATCCCCTTTAGAAGTAGAAACCACCTAATAGGATTATTGGTTAACCCCATTTGAAGTTTAGGAGACGTTGGCACATCCCGAAGCCCATTATGGAAGGGCAGGCCATTATGAAGTCCCCACCTATGGTCCATGATTAGGTAAGCTCATTTACTCTATTTCTTTAATGACTTGTTGTGCTGGAAGGCTAGGGGACGCATTGGATCTTATGTAGGATTGCAAATGGTTTCTATCTTGGGTTTGGTCTTGCTATATGGGGTCTTAATCCTACAGAGGGCTACATTGACACATGTACGGTGAGCGTTGAGAGCCATGGGCCTCCACAGCAGCAGATTGCGCTCCATGGGCCCCATAGCCTTTCAGAGATTGCTTGTGGTTCACTTATTAGACAAGGAGGACGCACCTGATCCATCATGCTCAACTGGCCCCAAATCTACACCATACACTTGGCAGATGATCCAGGAATTGCGCGATGATGTGGCATCACCTACACCATCATCCTAGCCCTTGCAGGTGATCTACAAGCATCTTAGATTTGTTTGTAGACCCATGAGGACACTTGTGTGCCCCCACATGTCATTTGGAGCACCATAGGTTATTACAAGGGGCCAATCCCTTGTCCATTGCTTTTGAGGGTCTTATTCTTCATTGTGGCACCCATGGACCCCATTAGGCTTTTTAGAGGGCCCTACGACATGCATCGATTATTATTTGACCTTTTGAGAGGCTTACTTTTTCATTTATTTGTGGGCTTGTCACCAAAAGTTGAATTATTAAAACATTATTTTAGTTTTGGGGCTTATGTAGGCCAAGGAGGCTAATTCGAACTCCTAAGTTGTGTATAAATACAAGTGAGATGAGCTCATTTACTCATCATCACTTTGGTTTGGATCACTTCTCTCTCTTGAGATTTTCACACTTTTTCTAAAGGATGGCTTGGAGCTTTATGGATGAATTTTGATGTGTGGACATTGGTCTATCTTCTCTTGGAGCTTCTCTCTTGTCAATGGAAATGGTTGGATATACTCTGTTACATGTAAGTACATGCTTTTGAATGTTATTCTTGTTTACTTTTGTCAGATACGTTGGACGAAGATTTTCGCTGTTCTAAGGCTAATTGCCGCATGCGTTTACTGCTTAAAATTGTGGAATTGGTATCTATTATAACATCTCTCAATGTATGGGCCATGTAATATGAACAAAATCTCTTAGGGGTAATTCTATCAAAGCATTTGACCTTGATAAGGCATTCCTCTTGCACATCTAAGTATAAAAGCTGCAAGGCAACTTCTTCTTGATCTAGAAGGCTAGTGAAGTGATCTTGAGGCCTCCTTGACTAGGAACTAAGAAATCCCACTCATATTCATCATAGACTCCATTCTCCCAAAGATTAAGGCATTGATCTACTAAGGGCGGTCACTAAAACTCATATTCTTTCACCTACTTCTAGGTCTAGCCAAGTTGGGGTACCTAGGGCATCAATTTCCCGACAAGCTAGCCATAATTTTTTTCGATCTCCTGTAGTCTCTTGCGCTGATCTTTCCTCAAGCTCTCCTTCAATTTTGAAGCGATTTCGACGGTGGAGTTAGGAGAAAAGTCAAGTCCTAGCTCTGGGATCAAAACTTGCCCTGCTATCCCCAAGGCTAGTACCTCATAGGGTCAAAACAACATCTCCAAGTGAAAATTCTTTCCTGGATCCATCCCACCTTGTCTAGGGTAAGAATATCATTGGTTGTTACATTCTTTCCTCATACCCTAGACTGCGTTCACTTGGCCCCGTATGGTCCCGCTCCTTTGAAAAATCATTCTTCAAGAACCATCCGAGATACCAATTTGGCAATTCTAATAAGGATTTTAGGGATTAGGGAACCCCTTCACAAGTCTTATCCATAAACTTAACCCTCAAGTCCTCTCTTCCTTTCCCTAGAACACATAGTACCTTGCTTAGGAAGCAAGTAAGCTCCATCCTTCAAACTCTTCTAGGAAAGGGCTTATTTGGGTCATTCATATCCATTGACTTATCCTTCATTGGTGACTCCATACATATCGGGTCTCCTCCCATCAGTGAAAGTTCGTAAATAGTAGGGTGCCTTCGCTGAGGTGACAGTGGGCCAAGTCTCCATTTGTTTCCCTTGGCCTAGTATTTGCCCTTTAGGGACACCCTTTAGGTCCCCTACTAGTTTGAGAGAATCACTAGCATGATCAAGGGGTTCAAAGAGCTACAATTCTTGGCCCTAGATCGATGCCTTAATGACATGGCCAATGCCCTAGCCATAGTTGCATCCATGTCCTCAATTATTCATAGTGATGTCACTAAAAGAGGGAAGTGTATAGCTGACACAATCCACCAGCCCTCCATCCCTGATTATGAAGAACACTGGCCTATTTTTGAAGATGATCAAGATATAGCCAACTTCCTTCTGGATTGTGAAGGTCTCGATAGAAGAGGTAAAGACTTAATAAATGAACAACACTTTGATAGGGATGATGTTACCACCGCTAAAAAGAATGATCAACAATCACCTGATACATTGGATCTCAACCTTGGATCTGGAACCTCTCCTCAAATGGTCAAAATTGGGAAGAACTTGTCTAAAGAAGAAAGGGAGGAACTCGAGAAATTGTTGAGGGAATTCAAGGATGTGTTCACTTGGTCTTATGAGGACCTAAAAGCCTATAGCCCTAAGGTTATCCAGCATACTATTCCTTTCAAGGGAGGTGCTAAGCCCATTAAGTAAAAGTTGAGAAGAATAAACCCCAAGCTTGCACCTTTGGTCAAGGAAGAGCTCCAAAGGATGGTCGATGCAGGGATAATAGCCCCTATACGACATTCATCCTGGATCTCCAACCCTGTGATCACCCATAAAAAGATTGGCAATATTAAGATGTGCATTGATTTCAGGGATCTCAATCATGTGTCTAAAAGACAATTACCCCTTGCCCAATATGGAAAATCTCTTGCAAAGAATAACGAGTTCCCAAATGATGTCATTCCTTGACGATTTTTCTGGATATAACCAAGTCATTGCAAAGGAAGAGGATCACTTAAAAACTGCCTTCACCACACCATGGGGAACATACATGTACCTTAGGATGCCATTTGGTCACCTCAATGCTGGATCCACTTTCCAAAGGGCCATGGATTTTTGCCTTTAGAGACCTTATTGGAAAGATCATGGAGATCTACCTAGATGATTTGATTGTCACTTCTAAGGAAAGACATGATCATTGCAAACACTTGAGAAATGTAGGTAATGCATCATCTCCCTGAACCCGAAGAAATCGATATTCGGTGTTGACAAGGGTAAATTGTTAGGGCACATGGTCTCTAAGGATCAGATTAGTATTGACCCCAAAAGAATTCAAGCCATCAAAACCGTTCCCCCTCTTAAAGATCAAAGTGCCTTATGGTCCTTTTTCAACAAAATAAACTTTGCGAGGAGATTTGTGCCAAATTTTGCTGAAATTGTCAAGCCTATGAATGACCTCCTAAAGAAAGATACTCCCTATTTGTGGAACCAGACTACAAATGAGGCCTTTGAAGATATTAAAGAAAGAATTGCCTCTGCCCCTGTCTTAATTAGCCCCGACTACACTAAGGACTTTATATTATATTCCTTTGCATCTAAGGACACTATAGCTGGTATCCTCATGCAAAGGATGAAGAAGGAGGGGAAAGACAGGTGGCATTCATGAGAAAGCCCCTCAGATATGTTGAGACAAGATACACCATTATTGAAAAGCAAGCTTACACTCTTGTCAAATCCCTTGAGTTCTTTAGAGCCTAGGTAGGGTACAAAAAAATATATGCATATGTCCCTTACCCTGTTGTGAAGGATGTGTTGTCACAATCTGATTGTCTCGGGTTTGGAGGAAAATGGGTATCCAAAATCGAATAATACGACCTTGATATCCGCCCTAAAAAGGTAATCAAGGGACAAGGATTGGCTGAGATGCTTACTGAGAGTAATAGTCAAGCCATTAAAGAAGGAGAGGAAGAGCAATTTGTGCGCTACATCCACTGAGCTCGAAAACGATGACTGGTACACAAACATCGTTTATTATTTGCGCAATCTGTTCACCCCTCCCCACCTTGCTGATCACAAGAGGCGGGCTTTGAGGCTAAAAGCATCTAAGTTTTGCTTGACCCAAGATGGCTTTGGATGGATGAGTCTCGATGTGGTAATCCTCTAATGCGTTAGCAAGGAAGAATCTTAAAAATTGATGAACGAATTCCATGCTGGTTTCTGTGGTGGACATTATTCAGCCGTAACCACCACTCATAAGATTTTGAGAGCAGGTTATTACTGGCCCACCATCTTTGCTGACATCCTTAACTTTGTAAAACGATGCCAACCTTGCCAACTATTCATTGGGAAGCAACACCTTGCCGCTATGCCATTGAAAAACGTTGCTATCGACACACCTTTCCAACAATGGGGCTTAGATTTTATTGGTGAATTCACGAACAATTCTAGCAATGGGCATAGATGGATCCCTCATAACAACTAACTACTTCACCAAGTGGTTGAAGCGATACTAACCAAGAAGGCAATTGACCAAGTGGTTATGGATTTCCTTGTGGATAAGATTATTACCAGATTTGGTGTTTCCGCCAAGATTGTCATTGTTAACGCCAAACCTTTTGATTCCATGGCTTTGGCATCCCTGTGTAACAAATACGACAGAATCTTATCACATTCCTCCAACTACTACCCTCAAGGAAATGGGTAGACTGGGTCTAGTAATAAGAACCTCATAAAAATGATCAAAAGAACCATTGCTGATAATAAAAGGGGGTGGGATAGCAAGATCAAGTACGCCTTATGGGTTGATCGAACAATCGTGAAGGCTTTCACTAGTTTTAGCCCAATCCAACTAGTTTATGGTTATGAGGCCAAGTTACCTATTCAAATGCAGTTGCCCATCCTCAAATGCCTGAGAGCTTTGGAAATACCAACAAAGGTAGAGCAGCAACTTCCCTCCTCCTTTTATGCAACCTTCCGCTCTAATCCACCCCCAAAATTGATGTCTGATTTGATAGCCTGGATCGATCAACTAATTGAAACGTTGAAAATAGAAGTAAAGCTTTTGACCAGATTGGTCGTAGTCATGATAAAATGAAATCCACCTTCAAGTATAGCTGACACAAAGCCTTCAAACCTAGTGATCTAGTGCTCTTGTGGGATAAAAGAAGAGAAAAACCTGGTATGATAAGAAGTGGGATAACCTTTGGATAGGTCCATTCAAGATAAGTGATGTGGCAGGAATGAACTCATATCATTTAGAAACTCGGACGGAGAAGCCATTTCCCTTCCCGTGAATGGGCAACTCCTAAAGGAGTATTATCTTGAGGCTTGACATTGTATAATATGCATGGTAGAGTAGGATGCATTACATGTTGATTCCTGCATTAGAAATAACGTCATATGATTTTTCTCATGGTAGATAGATGCATATTTGCATATTTTATTTTATGTTGATTTTATGGCCTAACGTATTAGCATGTGCGATCATGAAATGCTGAGAAAGCATGCGGCCTGTGTTTTTCCATCTATTATATGTGCAGGTGAGAGATCTACTGTATCCAAGAGATTGTTGGGATTCTTGTGACCTCCCATTCAAGTAGCTTTGCCCACTTCTTTAAGAGATCACGTCCCAGTTGGAGCCAGATGTTACCGACCATTTTGTGGGTAATAACCCTAGGAGAAATTTTCTTTTCTCCAAGATGGTCCTCAGTTGGCTGCCAACAGCCCCTTGCAGCCACCAACTAGCTCATTGTGCCATTTCTCCGCGACCTGAGCCAGCCATGTGGTCCCTCGCCCATCTGCTATGATCGTATGTTTGAAGGTATGCCTTGTCATTTGGAAATTGAGTATTGTAGTTTGTTTATCATGGACACTTCTGAGCATGGATTAATGGGGGGATTTGGCGGAAAGAACAGGCTAGGTCTATGCTTCTATACCCTAGACCCCTCATAGGAATTAGCCTTGGATTCTAGTCCCGTGGGATCTCTTTTATTGAACATTTGGTTCCAGGGATAGTATTTCACAGGAAACCCTGATTTTGGTTGTGTGGTCTCGCTCCCTTATCCACTTATATTACCCTCTTTCCATTCATTATACCCCATCCATCATTTCTCCCGTCTGGGTCCACATAGGGTTAACTTGCCCCTTCCCCTTGCCAACACCTTGGGTCATGGCTTGGAATGAAGCTCGGAGGTTGGTGTAGCTGAAAAGAAATTTAAAAGCATATATGGCCACATTCAACAGGAAAATGTACCACAAAATGCAAAAGATGGCCAGGACAAATACCTTTAGCACATGGGAAAAAGCCAATACATGAGCTCTACCCCATCATCATGGCCATCACCCTGGTTCCTACAGGTTCTATAGGCCTTATTCATCATATAGGAACCCATGATTGTCCCAACCTTTGGTGGGCGATGAACCGCCCCACCTTAAAAGGGGAAATTCATTGCTATATCTTATACACCATGCTCTAGCCCCTTGAGCCTCGAGTAATTAATCAACGAAAATCGTAAGAAGACAAAAATGCATAAAAGAAGGGTGGAAGAATCAAAACCAGGGCACCTCATGTACCACGATTGCTCCCTCTTGCACATTATAAACCGAAGCGTGGGCTTCCCTTTTATTAACTACCCTTTTAACCTAGCATGTGACTCAGGACTGCCCCTTCTCATTCCCTACTTCATTCACCTATCTGTCATATGCCACCACCTTTTGAAGGATGTACCTTGACTATATTATCCCCTTTAGAAGTAGAAACATCCAAATAGGATTATTGGTTATCCCCATTTGGAGCTTAGCAAATATTGACACATCCCGAAGCCCATTATGGAAGGGAAGGCCATTATGAAGTCCCCACCTGTGGTCCATGATTAGGTAAGTTCATTTGCTCGATTTCTCTAATGACTTGTTGTGCTGGAAGGCTAGGGGATGCATTGTGTTAGCGCTTGGAATTCACCTAGGCTGAGATAGACAAACTCTCAAGGCTACATCAAACCATTTCACCTCGTAGCTAGCCCTACGAGGTATGAGAAGGCTCTCTCGGGTCAGATTCGGTAGATCTTTCAATATGATAAGCTGACCAATTAGGATCAAAGATATTAGGCTAGTAAATTGATAAGGGGGGTTGATTTAAAGATTTTTGGGTTTTTGGTGGCAATTGGAGGGAGTGCAATTCAGGGTGCGGGGATTGAGCACAGTTTTTGCAGGGGGATCTTTGGGGCAAGGTAGGAGTGAGCGCTGATGCCTTAATCTGAGATGGATGATCAGGGATGATAGAGAAGGAGCTAAAGAGGGCAAACAACCATTTGAATCCTCTCTAGATAGCAGAAAACATAAATTTTGAACAAACTAAAAAGCTGAGCATGTCAAAGCATGTATTCAAACTTTACCACTTCATCTGTCCAAATAGAAGCAAAAGAGAGATGTAGAATACATAAACAAACTTACAAGAACATGTAGAGAACACACCATCAACACTACAATCCACAAGAATCCACAAGGATGTCTGCAAAACCCTGGCCTTCTTCCTCTTTAAATTGCAAAGATAGATGCACAATATACAATGAAACTTTCTCCCACAAGAGTCCAACCTTCCAACCTCTCAAAATGACTAAGAAAACACATAATATAGGCAAGCTAACCTCTTCCCTTGCCTCTAGGGGTCGAGCTCATCCTTCTAGGAGCAGTTTGAACTAATTCCAAACTAAGCACTAGATAATAGGCAGCTCAACAACTTGCCTCTATTACTTAGCTAAATGATTCATGCATTAATTATTCACTTTTTACATCAAGGAAGCTTCTAGAAGAGTAAAGAGAGGTAAAATCTATCAAAGTGCCATGAAAATATTACATTTATCCATCATCTACAAGTAAAAATAATCAACCATAGTCAAAACAGTGTTTTTTGACCAAAAAAGTCAATTCTGGCAAAGTTTGCTCTCACGTCCGCGCCCCTGGCTCTCATGTCCACGCACCTTTGCAACAACTTTTGAGTGGGTTCCACTGGTCCAAATCAGGTGCAAGATGGCTCATTGGAAAGCTTGGTCTGTCTACTTTCCATCCCAAGTGGAATTTCTGAATTTGGAGTTGTTTTGCCCCCTCAAAAACCAATTCTCCCAAGGTCACTTTCTGCAACTCAAAAAGTGGGTAGAAAGTCATTTTTTTGATGTATTTTGAGCTTTTGGAGGCTCAAATCTCAAAATCAAGCTTCTCCCAAGTATTGGTAATTTTTCTTTTTGCATGCCTTTTCCAAAAATGCCAAGTTTGCAAAATTCCGAGCAGTCCTTCAAAATGTCCGCGCGCGGGACGCGGACGCGACACAGAAAAAACCTGTAATTTTACCAAAAATTTGCCAAATGCTCCAAAATTCTCAAAATTTTTAGATTTTGATGCTAGATCAATGCTGATCAGTACCATGATGAGTGAGGCCACCCTTACGAGGCCTCCGCTGGAGAGTGGATTTGTGCTTTTCTTCTTCTTCCGGGCCTCTGACAGCTTTCGTTGGAGAATTTTCATTCTAGCCTTGCAAACACGCAATCTTTCCCAATAGTGTGTTTTCATGTTGTGTAACATCTCTTTGTCACGATTTTCCTTCTCCAACAATCTCTCCAAATGTGCATTCACCCTGATAAGCATAGACTCCCGATCAGCAGGCAATGGGTCACCGGGCCTCCTACG
>APFE031295463.1:92273-130268 GCA_000404065.3 Pinus taeda
ACAACTGAAGCATGAACAAGATGTAAAATGACTCATTAGACACTGACATGATAATGAAAACCCTATGAATGATGATAGACTCAGCTGAATGATGACATAGACTGCCATTTGGGCAACTTTAGAAGGAGTTAAAGCAAACCCTAGACCTAATGCCTAGTGACCAAATTTTGCTTGAAAACTCTTTGAAATGACAAAATTTGACCTTGACACTTCAAAATCACTTTGTAAGAGCATATTTGATCACTGGAGGAAGGCTGTAAAGACTGACACTAACACATTGGATCTTATGCAGGATTGCAGATGGTTTCCATCTTGGGTTTGGTCTCACTATGTGAGGTCCTAATCCTACAGAGGGTTATATTGACACATGTAGGGTGAGCGTTGAGAGCCATGGGCCTCCACAGCAACAGATTACACTCCATGGATCCCCACAGCCATTCAAAGATTGCTCGTGGTTCACTTATTGGACGAGGAAGATGCGCTTGATCCATCATGCCCAATTGGCCCCAGATCTACACCATACACTTGGCAGATGATTCAGGACTTGCACGATGATGTGGCATCACCTACACCATCATCCTAGCCCTTGCAGGCGATCTACAGGCATTTTCGATTTGTTCGGAGACCCAAGAGGACACTTGTGTGCCCCCGCATGTCATTTGGAGCACCATAGGTTATTACAAGGGGCCAACCCCTTGTCCACTGCTTTTTAGGGTCCCATTCTTCATTGTGGCACCCATGGACCCCATTAGGCCTATTAGAGGGCCCTACGACATGCATCGATTATTATTTGACCTCTTGAGAGGCTTACTTTTTCATTTATGAGCTAGTTTTGTGGGCTTGTCACCAAAAGTTGAATTATTAGAACATTATTTTATTTTTGGGGCTTATGTAGGCCAAGGAGGCTAATTCAAACTCCTAAGTTGTGTATAAATACAAGTGAGATGAACTCATTTGCTCATCATCACATTGGTTTGGATCACTTCTCTCTCTTGAGATTTTCACACTTTTTCTAGAGGATGAATTGGAGTTTTATGGATGAATTTTGATGTGTGGATATCGGTCTATCTTCTCTTGGAGCTTCCCTCTTGTCAATTGTGAATGGTTGGATATACTCTGTTACATGTAAGTATATGCTTTTTAATGTTATTCTTGTTTACTTTTGTCATATACATTGGATTGTTATTTTCGATATTCTAGGGCTAATTGTTGCATGCATTTACTGCCTAAAATTGTGGAATTTGTCTCTATTATAGCATCTCCCAATGTATGGGCCATGTAATATGAGCGAAATCTCTTAGGGGTAATTCTATCAAAGAATTTGACCTTGATAAGCCATTCCTCTTGCACATTGAAGTATAAAAGCTGCAACGTTGCTTCTTCTTGATTTAGAAGGCTAGTGAAGTGATCTTGAGGCTTCCTTGACTGGGAACCAAGAAATCCTACTCATATTCATCATAGACTCCATTCTCCCAAACATTATAGCCCTGATCTACCAAGGGTGGTCGCTAAAACTCATATTCTTTCACCTCCTTCTAGGTCTAGCGAAGTTGGGGTACCTAGGTCATCAATTTCTCGACAAAGTAGCCATTAACTTTTTTCGATCTCCTACGGTCTCCTGCGCTGGCCTTTCCTCAAGCTCTCCTCCAATTTTGAAGCCATTTCGACGGTGGAGTTGGGAGAAAAGTCGAGTCCTAGCTCTGGGATCAAAACTTGCCCTGCTATCCCCAAGGCTAGTACCTCATAGGGTCAAAACAACATTTCCAAGTGAAAATTCTTTCTTTGATCCTTTCCCCACCTTGTCTAGGGAAAGAATACCATTGGTTGCTACATTCTTTCCTCATACCTTAGACTGGGTCCACTTGGCCCTGTGTGGTCCCGCTCCTTTGAAAAATCATTCTTCAAGAACCATCCAGGATACCAATTCTAGCAAGGATTTAGGGTTTAGGGAACTCCTTCACAAGTCTTATCCCATAAACCTAACCCTCAAATCCTCTCTTATTCTCCCTAGAAGACGTAGTACCTTGCTTAGGAAGTAAGCAAGCTCCATCCTTCAAACTCTTATGGTAAAGGGTTTATTTGGGTCACTCATATCCATTGATTTATCCTTCATTGGTGACTCCATACATATCGGGTCTCCTCCCATCGGTGGAAGTCCGTAAATACTAGGGAGCCTTGGCTGAGGTGACAATGGGCTAAGTCTCCATTTGTTGCCCTTGGCCTAGCATTTGCCCTGTAGGGACACCCTTTAGGTTTGCTTCTAGTTTGAGCGGTAACAGGGTTGACTACTCAGCCACCCCTACAAAGGTAGGGAACACCTTTATGAGACTTGGTCTAGTTAGATATTTGAATGTGATCTAGGTTTGAAGTATTAATCCCTTAACACTCAAGTATGGTCCACTTAAATGAATTTATGATCTTCGTCTTTAATGAATGGTTGCTCTTACTTGTGTTTAAGTTGGTTTTGCTAGGTGGTCCCGAGAAGCAGAGGCCAAGAGGGTACTTTACTCCACATGATGCCCAAGCCACACATTACGCTCCAAAGAGCATGATGACTTGGCAAATGCAATGATGCACATTTTGAGCAGAGCGTTGGACCTTTTGATGGCTTGAGCAGTTAAGATACATCCCGAAGCACCCCCAGGAGCTAGAATGCTGGGTTTATCTTGCTTAGTATGAAGGATTCTTGATGATGTACAAATGGGAGCAGCATGCCCCCAGTTTGGCCTTGACACTACTTGATGCGCATGCCATGTTCTAGGGCCCAGATTAGGATGGTCATCCTTAGGATATTGAGGAGTGCTTGTTGCACTTTATGGAGCCCTAACACTAGAGAGAGTGTTGAAGTTTCTAAGTTTACTTAGTTTAGAAAACCTTCATTCACTTTTTCTGATTTTTTCCTACCTACTTGTTATTTTTCTTTAACAAGTTATTTACAATGTAGATACTGAAAATAAACACCAGTGCATGCTCAACATGTTACAGATCAACAACTAAAAGAAACAAGAACAAACACACCACATGACACCATTATTTTTGGACCAATGTCCCTGGAAAAACCCAATGCGGGAAAATTGGTGCAGCTATTTGAGGGTTTTCTTATTAAGCAATATTAGAGTACAATCTGGGTGCCGAAACTGGCCTACCCAACAAAGAATTTCCTTAGTAGCTATACCTCACAGTTTGAGAGAAATCTCCTGGCTGAAACCCCGGAAAATCCTTCCAGCAGCTCCTCAGCACAAAATTGCTCTGCGACCCCAACGTCTGCCCAATCTAGACTGTGTCAGCCCCTCTCTGTCTCACGCTGGCCCTGCGTCAGCTTTTCTTGGCCTGCATCAGCCCCAGGAGGCCCTGAGTCAGCTTTCTGGGCCTCTGCGTCAGACACGTTGGCCTCTCTGGTGCTCTGCGCAACACTTGGTTGCCTCTGCGTGGCCCTACGTGAGCCCTTGCTGGCTCTGCGTCACTCTCTTTGGCTGCTGCGCTGCTCTCCCGACATAATCTCTGCCTTCTCCGTTTCTCTCTACTCAATGCCCCTCAACTGCTCTCCCTATCACTGATTCTATCTCTCTTAGCAAACCCCGCTCTAGAGAATAGAATCACTGATCACTCTGGTGTATTCTCCAAGTGACCCTCAAGCCTCCTCTTATACTTTTCCTGTTGACATATCAATGGCCGAGATAAAGTTCCTAATTAATGGCTAAGATTAGATCTAGATTGATCCATGTCGTATGGACCACTCTAACACAGATTCATATTAATACACATTAATATTTTTTTCCCTAAGTTTAGACTTAGGGACTCCATTAAAAAATATTAATTATTTTAATATCTCCTGATCTGTTTAGAATCTGCCCAAACCATTTTTGGGTATTGGAGATCTCATGTGCCCGAACCTCTCCACCAAATTTCGTGGCTAGAGCACATCCGATGCTACCCCAAATTAACAGAGAAGAGGCACAACGTTGCTCACTTGGCATCCATGGAGATGATGTGTGGCAACCACAACTAGATTTTGGACCCTTTGAGCTATTTCAATGCATGATTTGGGGATTTTCCTCAAATGGAGGATGATCATGATGCTTAGAGACATTTTCAGCCTTCACTTTTCCTTGATTGAGCATTTGGAACCCAAAAAGGGCATGGCGTCATCACCTTTTTAGCTCTACGACTTACATGTGTGGGATTATAATGGCAAATTATGTTGTAAAAGCTAGTGGGTTGGCTTGTAACCCAAATTTACTTATTGTCCACTCAAAATCACACTTGTGTAGGGGATTCTTAGTTAGAAATTAGGTGGGGTAGACCTCATATAAATAAAAGGGTACTTCACTCATTCATTTATCATCACTTCTGGATTAATTCGGCCTCTGCTAGAGATTTGGCATAGCTCTTGTACCTCGCTACTCTTGTGAAGATGTGACCCTTGTGGATTTTTGCTATTGGAAACTAGTGCTTATTGTGGAGACATCATTTTGGGAGAAAGAAGGATTGTTCATTGATATTTTGTAAATACTTTTCTTATTGAATATCTTTTATAGTTATTATATGCAATATATCTTGCTAGTGTTTCTATATTTCATGTCTAATTGCTTATCTTTATATGAAATTCTTGGTGAAAATGTTGTATGCTTTAATTAAGAATCTTGAACTTCCCTGAAGAACCTCCTAGAGAGTTTTTCTCCAGCTTTATCCCTGTATTGAATGATAGATAGGGTTTTAAAGTGAAAAATTAGGGTTCCCCCTTACTCCCTTTTAAGGTTTGATATTTCCATGGTAAAATTTTTCTTAGACTCCATCTCCCAAGTAGATAGAAGGCACTGACATTCATTATGATGGTAAAATTAATAAAAAAACTTCAAAATCTCTTCTTTTCCTAAAATTTTGGCCCTTAAGGTAATTTGTTAGGGTTAGTGTTTGAGGCCAAATTCAACTAGGGCATTAGCGTTAAGCTGGTTGGAGGACATTCTACTAGCTCAACCTTAAAACATCAAAATCTAGTAATTTGCATGGATAGAAGTCCCTCCCTAGGGTTGATGTCATCGACCCTAGCCAATTCTAAGGCTATAAAAACCCATAATTCTGCACTAAGGCTTCAACTTAGGGTCAGTTGAAGGTTTGTGGATCCCATTGCTGATTTATCATTATAACGAACCTTTTCTCTCTCCTTGTATGTCTAGTTGTGCTACCTTTGTGTCACACATAAAAAACCCTAGGCTACAAGTCCTTTACAGGCGGCTTCTAGGATACACTATTTCTTGTCTCGGAGAATTGAGCCTTGCCCTTAGTCTGAGTATCTTGGGTAAGCCTAATCAATTGTCACCTTTGAACCTGTTACCACACAATCTAGAAGGGTTTCCTAGGAGGGGTACCTATGGGACAACTACTAAACCAAATGACAACAACGGAACAAAGTCCCATTGTCACCTCAGTCAGTATCCCTTTCTCTTTACAGACTTTCACCAATGGGAGGAGTCCTGGTATGAAGGAAATCACTTGTGATGAATGGTTCAATGATAAGGTATGAAGTGATTCCCAAGGCCTATTCATGGAGAGTCTCAATTAGGGTTCAATGCCTCAAGATAAGCTAAAGCCTCTCCAGGAAAGACCTAGGAGGAAGATCTAGACCCAAGGTTAAAGATATTCAATGATGATGAGGAATGTCTAAGGGCAAGACTTCCAAGATGATATAAGACCTCTTAAGTAGCTTTGTAAGATGCTTAGACACCTTAAATAGGCTTTCATTATTCTTGAGAGATCTAAGTAGAGCTTACACTAGACCTAGCGTTTAGGATATACGTGGGAGGAATTCCTCCAAAGTCTTCACTAGGTCAAGAAAAGATAAAAGAAAGGGTCTCTTAAGGTTTATTCCACTGAATACTAAGCCTGTACGACCCTTAAGAAAGCCACCAATCCAATAGGTTCAAACTAGGTTACCCTTTTAGGGCACACCTATGGCATCAAGATTTATGGAGAATCCACCATAGGAAATTTAGGTTCTTATGGCAATTCTAGAACCCGGGCATGGCTAAATCAACTTGGATATGAATTGGGTCTTTCTCGGAATCTTCATATCCTTCATGGTGTCCCCAAATCATTACCTGGTCTACCACATCATTTGCCCCATGTGCTTGTTCTCGAACGCTCTGATGGATCTCTGAAATTTGCCACCTGGGTTTTGTTTTTCTCACTTTGCTAACATTTCTAACGTAACACGTGTGTTTCTTCCTAATGCACTCCTTGTTTTGCCACTCAGAACTTTGTTTGATTTGTTGACCAAGTTTGACCAAGCCGTAACTAGCCATAACCACTAACATTGGTCACAAAACTGGAACATGGCATCATCTCCTCTCATGGGTTGAACAATCTGAGACCAAGTTGTCTTCTTAACCATTAGGATCACTCTACATTGGGAACCATGTACTGCCTTGGGAAACATGAATGATGTAAAAAATGAGACTACAATGCATGAAAGTTGTCTGAGGCTTATAGACTCTATAAACCATAACCATGTGGTAAAAACATAGGTGCACCTTGATGTGGGTTGGACTGGCCCATACACTGGTGATCATCCCTACAAAGCAAGCTCCCATAGAACCACGAGTTCTTAAGTAAGATCACGTAAGGCTTTCCATTTGTATACATGATGAGATGCACTCGAAGAGAATGACGAAGGACTAGCCATGGTCCGACCAAGGTAACAAGATATAGACTTAAGAACAAGACACACGCCTTGGATACTTATTACAAAACCTCACATGGTTGTTCGTAGATATATGATGAGATGCACTCGAAGAGAACTACAAGGGATTAGCCATGGTCCGACCAAGATGACAAGATATAGACTTAAGAACAAGACACGCCTTGGATACCTATTACAAAACCTCACATGGTTGTTACAATGCTTTGATTTGTGACCTTGGGCTTATAATGGTGGTGAAAAATGCTGCAAAGTTTTTGTATGTACCCTTGCTGACATGCGGGGTAACAGGTACAATCAAGAGCAGTCAATCATACAACCTAACCTGTGATCCATATTAGTATGGTTTAAACCAATGTTGCACGACTCGTACTCGAATAAGACTCATCTTGCTATTGACTCGTCGACTCGTATAAGACTCGGGAAGACTTGTATAAGACTTGTCAAAATACAAAAAAACGTTAAAATATGGTAAATTTTAAGCACAAAAAAATAAACTAATGACGATTCCAATCCTTATAAGTTATAAAAACCACAATATATGCAATAATTCATAACATCATCTCATATCTATAAAAGTACAACATAACATATTCGATTTTTGTAAGCAAAACATTTAGATACTGAATAAGAAAAGGACTCAGTATTCCATAATTAAAATAAAAAATGTCAGCAAGTTTAAAATTCAAATACATATGTCATAAATGATAAATATTTGTCTCATAACAATCTTGAGTCTCATCACTCATGGACGACTACGCCTATAATAAGCCCTCGTAGAGCTAGTGCTAACATTGGAAGGCTGAAGCAAGTATGAGGTAGGTGTATTTGGAGTCTCCATTTGAGATGGCAAACTAGAGAGATCCTCAGTCACTTCATCAAGCCAACTCAAATCAGGGGACTCCTCCTCCACAACCCAATCAAACTTTAAATCAATAGTACCCAATAAAATTGGATATGTATCCTTTGGTTGCACTTGTTTTATGAGCATTTGAAGGTCGTAGTAGATGAAAACCAGCTTCTCCAACCTCTCATGCTCCAACATGTTTCTCTTTTTGCCATGGATGCGCTCAAACACTGACCAATTGCGCTCACAAGAAGAAGCACTACAGGGTTGATGCAGAACTCTGATGGTGAATTCTTGTAATTGTGGTGCCGCTGTGTGGCTAAGAAACTCAGCCATAAGGCCAAAAAAAATTGCAAACTAAAAAAAATTTGAAAACAAAAAGAAAAATTAAATTGAATACAAAAATTTTACATGGAAAACATTCAAACAAGGTTCATGAAGCCTACCTAAAGTCGGGTCTGATCTGATGAAGCCTTTTTTAGCCTCCTTTAGCCTCCTCCAAGAGCTACTTCATTGTGCAATGGAGTCACTCAACTCTCATAGAAATTAGCCAAACACTCAAATGACAAGTGAATGACAAATGGAAGGGAGAGAGGTGCTTATAAAGCATTTTCTTTCCTCCAATTTCCCTTTCCCTCCACCTCATTTCGAAAAAAGAAAAGAAAAGAAAAAATTGTCTTTTGAGGGTCGACGGGTCTTATAAGGGTTCGATGTGGGTCTTATGGCAAACCTGCGAGTCTTATATGGGTAGCCGAGTTTAATAAAATACCTGCCAAGTCCAGTTCTTAAGTGCGGGTTCTATGCGAGTGACCCGGCTCGCTATAGAACCCGCCAAGACCCACGGATACTCGCGGATCTTATGCGGGTGGTGCGTCACTGGTCTAAACATTGAATGAAAGTACATAATTACCCACCTTCCTTCAATAAATATGCTTAGATGGGAGAGAGCACTAACCTAAGCATAGGGCTGCTGGCTGGCTGGTTGACCAAAGGGGAGATTTTTTTTTTCTCCTAGGGGTTACCCACTTTTTGGTGTGTAACAGAGCCCTCCTATACTTTTCTGCATATTCAGTTATATTCACGTGGTTAGTTTGTTTCTAACAGCTTTACTACACCTTCTTCCATATTGTTTGAACCCTCATGATTGATGTTCTTGATGCCGTCGCTCATTGAATAGGCATTGGTCTTGGCAGTCCACCATCCTTATTAGGGAATACCCCCTTGTGCTAGAGGAGAGCTGGGTTAAAGTGAAAAGAATAGTTGCTCTGGTGACAATGTGCAACCTTCCTATGTGCCCCCAGGGTGGCACTTAGTTTGTGGATTTTGAATATCTTTGAGTGCTGGTGTGGAAGGTAACACATCCTTATACCTATTTTTGAATGGACATGACCTTTGATAAGATTACTGATGATTGGAACTATCATCCTCATCTGTTTCTAATGGAATAGCTGTAACGTGATATATCACAAGTTTTGATTGCATGATTATATTTTGTCTTTGAAAATACTTTGCTGCTTTAGTTGTATGACAGGAAATATCTTATTCTAGCAATATTATGTTGTTGAGCTGTCAAATTTTCTACATGGATTTCATTGATTACTTTTGGTCCCTAACATTCTTTCTTTACTTTCCATTTTATTCTCTGAAGATAGTGTTCTTGTATTGCCTTGAGAAACAGTTTTTCTGTAAAATGTAAGCCTGGTCTCCACCAATTGAAAATGTTCTGAGAGCTAAAGGCAATTTATTAATAATTTCTTGACAGAAAAGATCTTACCTGTGGTGAAGAATCAACATTTGTTACTTTGCACCCTATTAATTGGAAACTCCTTAGCCATGGAGGTATGTAGACCTTTTCTCCACAATCTGGGTCATGATTCGAATCCTTTTGCAAATACCTGCATGTCTAGCATAATCTCAGTTGATGTTTATAAATCGGTTTTTCCTTCTTGTTCTCCATTCAGGCTCTTCCAATTTTTCTTGATTCACTAGTGCCTGCTTGGGGGGCTGTTTTGATATCTGTTACTTTGATTCTGATGTTTGGAGAGGTGAGTTTGGGAATCATATGATGCTTTACTGTAAATTAAATAATCTTCTTTGTGTTCCTTCTGTGCAATTAACTGCTATGCTTTTGTATTTACTCATATGAACTTCAGATCTTTCCTCAAGCAGTTTGTTCTCGCTATGGCCTGGCGGTTGGAGCAGCAATGGCACCAGTTGTTCATGTGCTGTTATTGGTATTTTTTCCAGTTGCATATCCGATCAGTAAGGTATGCTCATATATACCTTATTTTTAGATTGGGAGATTTCAGCTAAAGATTCAATCTTTATGTGATATTTGTATGCAGGGGCATTTGTTCAATTGTTCTCTTGCTGAACAACTGAAGCTACTATACTTAGTAGATATTTTGCAATTATGTCCTGCTCATTTGGACAAAGAGATAATAATGATAATAGGACAGAGAAGTTATAAAAAGACTGAAATTTATTTCTCATTTTTTTTGTTTTGGTGACAATTTGGGATCTACAAGGCCTTCAAACTCTTTGCACATACTAACAAGATTTTCTGATCTAATAATTACCCTCGTTTCCATTGGCCTGGAATTGATTTAACAATGGTCACTGTTACCCGCCCACATGTTTGGGTAACCCCATGAGAAAATTTTAATGAAGACGGCCTCACTAAAAACAATTTCAATCTTGGTTTCGAGAGTGAAAACAGCCTCCAAAAGAGATTTAGATCTGCTAGAAACCCTAGCCGTCTAGGAGATAGGAGAGGGTTTGATCCACCTGCAAGAAAATATTTTCAAGAAAAAAAATACCCCAAGCCAAACCCTTGCTCCTTCTTCAGATCTGCAAGAAAACCACGAAATATATACGAGATGAACAAAATTATATACGCATGGTTAGAAAATAGATACAAAATTTATAGATCTACAAGCCCACAGAGTGAGTACAACTCTGCTCTTGGGTATTAGAACACAAGCTCTAAATAGTCAAATTTATTATATCACAAACTAAGGCCAAGAAACCCCTGCAAAATTTCGCTAGATAAGCCTTTAGGAGAAACCAAAGAAGGCTCTTCCGCTTCTATTATTTGGGAGTCCGTCAGTTCAACTGAAAACGTCCCAAAATGCCCAAGATCTGAATCACAAAAATGGATCTCTACACACTAAAGATAAAATTGTTAAATCGCAAGGAGATAGATAACACAATGAAATAGAGGCCTAAGGGTTCATCCAAAAACCCACTAGTGTTGCTAATTCTAAAGTGAGTCTCTAAACTCAAATACTAATGCAAGATACCTGTACAAATAGCAGATCCACAAATTGGCAAGTGAAATAACAAATTTTTAATTATAACCAGTAGAGCATTAAGAACAAAACTCATAAATGTTTTACCATAGAAATTGGAAGAGGAACACCATTTTGAATTAGCCCACAAAGATTTCCTTTATTAATTAAAAAAAATATACAGTACAAACTATAGCAGAGATTCAATAGCCAAGAGCTCGATCTAATAATGATACAATGAGGAGCTTAAAGCTTCCTTAAATAGAAAAAATGAGAGATCTAGATCCCTCTCCAAGTGAAAATGGCTGTCCCAAGAGTTTCTCATCTTTGACTTGACCCCACAAGAAAAATGGCTAGATCCTTCCAAAGAATTCATATCCCTTGATTGCCTGCGCAGATCTCTAAGAAAAAATTCGATTTGCCTTGAACACTGCGCTGGATGGACCAAAATTTTGATCTCAGAGCACAAAAATATTTTCTCAGATTTTCTCCTTGAAAATCCCTCATTCAAAATAACCTCCATGGACCACTTCTTTAAAATTTGATTTTTGCTCGGTCCTGGGCCTTTTTCCTAGACCATCGAATTTTTCCTTTGACCACTATTTTTTTTGTTGGAAAATGGAATTCCCACAAATTTTTGACTTGATTTTTATATTTGGGAATTTCCATCTTATTTTTTTATAATTTTCACTTGGAGAGAATGTTATTTTTCTCTCATTTCAATTTTCTGGCTAATTTCCAGCTAATTAATTGCCAATGTTTGCCAAAAATTGGAAAAAAATACAATTTGAGAGGTATAGACATATTTTTTGACCCTAAAGTGTATCTAGATAGAAAGCTGAGGTGTTGAGGTCTAATTTTGATTACTCATACCCCCTACAACTTCTATAGGCATCATTTTTACTTTTTATATCAAATATTATGTAAAAGTCCAGCTCAATGGGGGAATTTTGACTATTAAAAATTGACCCCTAGACAACCAAATTCTTTGAAACTTTAGACATGATCTAGTATGGCATTTTTCATTGACACTATACACTAGGACTCACCTAAGACCCCACCATCAAGCCTTACTCCAGCTTTGGGGGATGTATGGGAGAAAACCTTAACCGATTATAAGTGTTGAAAAACACAAATAAATGAGTTAAGAAAAAAAAACTCCCTAGAGTGAAAACTCTCGCAAAAATTCTTAGGCTACCTAGATATGTTATATGGCTTTATTTTCATCATACTAGAATCATTTTTGCAATGACTTTACAAGGTTGCAGAATTTGGAATACATGATGCTGACAATCTGCTGCAAAATGATGATGAAGACCTGGAATTCGACTTCTTTGACCATGATGAGCTGTTCTGACATGTGCTTTGAACATGGGATAGTTGACCAAACTTCAAATACAATTTGAGGGGTCAACAGGTTGCTTATCCTTAAGAGGGCAGAAATAAGAAAGAGAAAAGGTGCAAAATTCAATATGTGGATAAGATAAAGGTTGATCACCAATTAGGCAAGGCTAGTGCCTAGCCCTTGGGTTGATGGAGTCTATGGGATAGATAGATTAGCCAAGCCTTGCAAAGGAGTAAGGATATTTTGATGCCCTAGCAACAAAACCTTAACTATTACCTTTGTAAGGGATTGATATTCACTTGGGAACACTAATTCAAAGATTCACCAAGGGGATTGTCATTCACATACTATACATGAGTAATGCATGCAATGATGATATTTATTTTCTAAACAATTTATCTTCAATAACAATGGCGCAATAGAAAAAATCTTGGATCATCAATGCATTCCATAAATTAGACATAAAATCAGAAATTTATCAACAACAAAGCTCACTTACAAGATAACATGCATAAACAATCCATTCATTGATCCAAGATAACATCCCCAAAGCCAAGACAAGAGCTCCAATAGACAAAATACTCCATAGATCACATCTCTCCGAAGATATAAGAAGGCCAAAATTCTCTAAGAGAGGCCTAATTAATCCAAGTGATGATGATGAAATGAAATGATCCTCTCCTCTATTTATATGAGAAGAATGAGTCTTAATATTAGCCTAAAATCCCCTACTAACAAGTTAAATAACAAGAATCCCTTGGGTTACGAGCCAAACCACTAGCTTTTGATCATAAGTGCAAAATAAGCCCACTTGTGTGAGCCACTAGCCTTCTAGAGATGACATCATGCATGAAATAGGCTTCAAGTGGCATCTCCAAGTGCTATGAGGTGTTCAAGGTGGTGTAGTAGCATGTAATAATCTTGATTTGACGGTTGGCCTTCAAATCCACCTCATTGGCTCCTCGTGGTCCCAAAATTTAGTTGGGGCACCACAAAGTGGTCTCTATGGGTCTCCAATTGCTCAAAGTGTCCATCTCTGCTCCAATATTGAAAGCTTTCCAGGTGCTACTAGTCCTCCCAAGTCTTTAAAGGTGAGCTCATCCTCATCTAGGCCCTAAATCAGCTGCAATCCTACATAAGGTGCTAAGATTGGCCTGGGGGCATGCTGCTGCAAGTGTATCATCTTGAAGAATCATCAAATCCAATGCAAAGAGGCACAACGTCTTGGGTGCAAGGAGTGCTCTGGTACATGTGTGATATGTTGGTACTGTTAGCAGGCCCAAGAGTCTCAACGCTTCACTTGATAGGCCAATATACTTCTCTAATGGCCTGGGTACCTCTGGAAAGGTGCACCAGACATGGGCTGTTGAACTACCTGACAATCACAACATAGATTCTAGTGAAAGCAACCAATCATTAGGGACAAAAATCATTATTGCATCTAAGTGAACCAAGCTTGAATGTAATGGGCTATTTAATACATCAAATAAGGATTCCCTTCCAAAATCAGGGCCTTGAACTCGCAATGGTGTTTCCTCCTGTTGATTTGGAGTAGCATTGGATGTGCTCTAGCCATGAAATTTGGTGGAGAGAGGCTAAGGCACATGAGATCTCCAATACCCAGAAAGGGTTTGGGCAGATTCTAAATAGTTTGGGAGATATTAAAATAATTAATATTTTTAATGGAGTCCTTAAGTCTAAATTTAGGGAAATTAAAATATTAATGTGAATTAATATAAAACTGTGTTAGAATGGTCCAAAAGTCATGGATCAAGCCAGATCTAATCTTAGCTGTTGATTAGGGACTTAATCTCAGTTGTTGGTTTGTCAACGAGAAAGGTATAAGAGGAGGCTTGAGGGTCACTTGGAGAACATACCAAGAGATCAAGATTTCAACTTTTTGGCGTTGGGTTTGCTGAGAAAGTTGAGAGAGTGATCTGGAGTTGTGGCTGAGGGGCAGTGAACACAAAAGCAGAGAGGCAGAGGTAGTGTCGGGAGGATCAACGCAACAATCGGGAACGCTGACGCAGAGGGTAGAAGTCGGAACTGCTGGGAATAGCCAAAACAACCGGGAAAGCTGACCGCAGAGGGCAGAAGCTGGAACTGCCGGGAACTACTGGAACAACTGGGAAAGTTGGCGCAGAGTGCAGAAACCAGAACTGTTGGGAATAGTCGGAATTGCGGGAATTGTCGGGAAAGCTGACACAGAGGGCAGAAGCTAGAACTGTCGGGAATAGACGGAACTGTTGGGAAACCTAATGCAAAGGGCAGAAGCCAGAATTGCCAGGAACAACCGGAATTATCGGGAACAATTGGAACTGTCGAGAACTGCTGAGAAAGCTGATGCAGAGGGCAGAAGAGGCTGATGCAGTCCCTAGAGGCTGACGTTGGGGTTTTTCGTGGGGCAGATTGGAGCTGAGGAGTTGTCGAAGTGTTTATCCAGGGTTTCAACTGGAGAATTTGTCTCCGAAGGAGAGGTACTACTGCCGAGATTTTTCTCTGTTGGGTGAGCCGGATTTGGCACCCAGATTGTATTCTGAAACTGCTTAATAAGTCAAACCCTCAGATAGCTTCACCGGTTTTCTTGTATTGGGTTTTTCCGGGGACATTAGTCCAAAAATAATAGTGTCATTTGTGTGCTTGTTTCTGTTTCTTTCAGTTGATGATCTGTAATGTGTTGAGCATGTACTTGTGTTTATTTTTAGTATTTACATGGTAAATAACTTGTTAATTAATCATAACAAGTAGGAAGGAATAAATCAGAAAGTACATGGAGGGTTTCTAACTGTTAGACTTAGAAACTTTAGCACCTCCTTAGGTAGGAGTGGCCAAAGGACAACCCTATTAGAATTTAGGCGTTTCCAACCCCTAAGGGGAAGTAACATTTCCTTAGTCCACCCTTTAATTGTTAGGTGTTAGTGAATAATATTGATGGTACGAAGGGGAGAATACTTCATGGCCAAATGCCATGGTCAAAGGGACTAACTAATGGGGATCCACATCCTGAGTGTATAGACGTGAGGAGGGAGCAATTGTGGATGCATGAGTTACCAACTCGACCTTTGTTTTTCCACCCCTCTTGTGCACCTTTTACTTTTGCTTGATTTTTTTTTTGTATTACTGCTTATAGCTCAAGAGTTAGAGCTTACTTTGCATGATATAACAGTTGTATTATCCTTTAATGTTTAGTCAATTTATCGCCCATCAGGGTTGGGACAATCAAGGGTTCCTTTTTATGAGATAATGGAGCAACATGTGCTCAAGAATCAGGTGATGGCCATAATGAGTGAGGTAGAGTTCATGCTAGGCTTTTGCCCATGTGCTAATGTGTAAGTCCTTGCCCATGTTTTGCATTTTGACATTCTTTCTTTTGATTTTGTTTTGTGGCCATGATATGCTTTTTTTGTTTCTTTTAGCTACATAAACCTCCTAGGGAAAAGTTTTGGGCCCTACATAGGTATGTGGATGCATGGGTGCCAAATCCCATAAAACCAATGGTTAATTAAACCCGAAGAATGGATGTGAGATAAGGGGTTGTAATGTATGATGGAAACTGTTAAGTATGATGTAGGGTTAGATGGAACTATGCTATCTCAACCGGGGCTTCCCAAGTAGTGCCCCTCCTATACCCATTAGGCCATTAGGGGAGGTTCTATTGGACTAGGACCGAAGATTAACCCCCCATTTAAAGTGAGAGAACAAGAGCACGGTCAAAACCCATCCTTTTTCTAGGTCACCCTATAATCCATACCAAATTCCCAAATACAAACAAGCAACTCGATTGCAAAATGATTAAAGTACCTTTTGATCGAAAACCCACCTTTGTCCATTTGATCATGCCTAGTGGGTGAGAAGCATATGGATGATGCAGGTGGTAGACATATAATGGTATGTCATTAACTAGTGGTGGTTATCAAGAGCTGCTGGTTGCATGGATGACCGACTAGTTGTCAGGATAGGTTTTACCCATTTTAGTTGCTAATGGGTTTGCCTTTGTTTTTTCCCAATCTCTAGGGCATTGCCACATCATCACTAGATTGCCACGCTATCTTACCCTTGTTCCTAACCTACAACGTCCTGCATGATCTTAGAAGTCCGACACTTGTATTTTCTTCGTCTCACCATGTTGATCACTTTTGATGTCATGCATGCAAGAAACGACCAAACACTTTGCCAAAAAATTTCACCTGGAAAAATCCCTATATCGCTGACCATGTTTGATCAAGTGACTGAGCCATAACTTTTCATGAGATGCTCTGATTGGGAAACTTCATATGGCATGTAGTTATCTAGTCTTGCTCTTCAATTTGAGCTTGGGTTGAGAAGTGTGAATTTCCTTGGGAAGTGTGAATGTTGTCACTAGAGACTACTATGCTGTGTGAGCTATCATGAGTAATATTGCACCAAGGCCAAGGTCACCTACAGACTCTAATCATGTGGAATGACATAGGTGCACCTTCACACAGGTTGGACTGGCCTAGACACTAGTGATCACCTCTAGAAAAGCAAGGCTCCCATAAAATCATGACTCACGAGTCCTCATGAGAAGCCTCCCAAAGTCCTCCAATCCGGTTAGGGATGAGATTGCCAAAATGAAGCTTTCAAAGGATAGGGCATGGTACAACCAATCATAATGAATACAGTCTCAAACTGATAAAACACGGGTCTAGGAGACCTAATAGAAGACGTCACATGGTTTTTACACGGCCTTGACTTGTGACCTTTGGTTTACAATGGTGGCGAATGATATAATAAAAAAGTTTATGTACCTCCACTACCTCCAATGATGAAGGGGTAATAGGGTGGAAGTGAAAGAGGAAAAATGGAAGGTGTTAAGTATTATTAGGATATGAAGTAACCCAACTAGATCCCCAATATTATGACTTCACCTAAGTTTCAACAACACTTACGTAATGAAAATTATGCCCCTTCATGGTATATCAGACAAATTAATAAAATCTATATTGTTAAAATGTGTTATTAGATCAGACCCAAAGTTTCTTATGTTTATGACTAGGTAAGAAACTATCACACGATGTCTAAACAAAAAACCCACACAAGAAATCATAGCCCATCAAATGAAAAATTATGCATGAAGTACCATCTATGAGTGTGTTACCACTTTGACCAATAGGGGACCTAAAGGGGGTTCCTAAGAGGGCGACTGTTAGGTCAAGGGCAACGGTGGAGGCTTAGCCCATTGTCATCACAACTAAGTCTCCCTGCTCTTTATGGACTTTCACCGATGGGAGAAGTCCTGGTAGTGTAGGGATCACTTTGTAAAGTAGATGTCAATGGATAGGTGAGAGGTGACCCTGAAAACCCTTTCCCAAGGATGGAATGAAAAATGGAACTTGCTTGCTCTTTAAGCAAGGGACTTGGTCAACCAGGGGTAAGGGGTAAGGATTGGAAGGTTGAGGGAGAAAGAATAAGCTTATAAAGGAGTTTCTCAATCCCTATAATCCTTGGAAACTTGGACTCCCAAATGGTCTTTAACAAATAGTCTTTATTCAGAATTGGGACCACACAGGGCCAACTGGACCAACCTAGGTTCGAGGATGGAATGTAACAACCAATGATGCTCCTATCTTGGACAAGGTGAGGGGAAAGGACCAAACGAGAATATTCACTTTAAAGGGTTGAATAGATCATATTGGTGTCTAGTCTTAGGGATGCTTAGGCAAAATTCAGTCCTAGAGATAGGGCTTGTGATTCCCGGAGATTCCACCATCAGAATGGCCTCAAATTTGGAGGAGAGGGAGGGACCCACCAACGTAGTAGCCTAGAGGAGATCAGAAATTTTCCTTAGGCCAATTACCGGGAAATTGATGCCCTAGGTGACTCACTAGGGCTAGACTCTGGAAAAAGGGGAAAAATGGTGAAAAGAAAGTTAATGTGATCACCCTTTTTTTATGGAACCAGTGCCTAATTCACTTGGAGATATGGAGTCAAGGATGGTAATGAATAAGAACTTGGATTCTTGGTCATGGAGGCCCAAAAAGTCAACTTCATCCAATGTTGAGGGAAAGACAAGAAAAGTGACCTTCAAGCATTTATACTTCAAAGCAAACGATGCAAGCTTATCGAGACAAATAATCTCTAGGACATTTCATTCATATAACATTAGCCCATACATTAAACTAAAACATGCTCAATTCTACATTTCAATTATGCACCAACTAGCCTTAATTTTAGCAGTATGCAAC
Organism: Pinus taeda; assembly: GCA_000404065.3. NCBI lineage: Eukaryota > Viridiplantae > Streptophyta > Pinopsida > Pinales > Pinaceae > Pinus > Pinus taeda. The sequence continues at coordinate 110,659 of APFE031295463.1, forward strand.
AACAAAAATAATAACATCAAAATTAACTTACAACGTTATAGAGTATATCCAACCTGCATTTTGGTCACAAGACAAAGCTCCAAGACAAGATAAATAGCCCAAATCCATATGTCAAAATTCATCCATCTCTAGAAAATATCCACCAAGGAAAAAATGCGAAGTTCTCTATGATTAGAGAGATCCCAAGTCAAGTGATGATACAAATGAATGTATCTAACATCAATATATAGCCTCCTAATGAGTTCGAATTAGCCTATGGGCCCCTAAAGATAAAATAATGTGCAAATAATAACTCCTAATGGTGACAAGCCCACCATACTAGCTCATATTGTAAAAACAAGATTCACAAGGGGCTAAATAATGGTATGTGCTTCTCGTAGGGCCCTCCAAAGGCTCGATAACATTCTGGAGTGCGAGGAATAAATTCCTCGGAATATGATGGACAAGAGGGTGGCCCATTGTTCTCCAAGTAGTAGATCTATGGTGCTCTCAGTGGGTCTAAGGACACATCAATGACCCCATGGGTCTCCATATGAATTGGAGATGTCTATAGACCCTTTGCAATGGTCCAGGTGGTGGAATGAATGTTGCCATGACATCGTACAAGTGCTGGGATACTTGCCAAGAGTGTGGGGCTCTTGTGGGGGCTTGTTGGGCATAGTGTACCAATCATGTCACCATTGTACCAAAAGTGGATCACTTGTAGTCTCTGAACATCCATGAAGATCTGTGGAGTGTTGTTTGCTGCTATGGAGGCCCATGGCTCTCTATGCACACCCTACATATGCCAATGTGGACCTATGGGAGTCAGGATCCCATATAGGGAAGCCAAACCAAAATTAAAACCATCTGCAATCCTGCATAAGATCCAATGCGTCCCCGAGGCTTTCAGTACAATCAGTCATTAGAATAATCGAGTAAAGGAGCTTACAAACCATGGATAACAAAGTGGGCACTTCATAATGGCATGCCCTTCCATAGTGGGCTTTGGCATGTGCTAGTGTCTCCAAACTCTAAAGGGGGTTAGCCAAGTACCACATTAGGTGGTTTCTGCCCTTAGAGTGGATAGTATGTCCAAGGTACACCTTTCTAATGGGGGTGGCAAGTGACAAATAGGTGAGATGGAATAGGGAATGAGGGGGGCAACCCTGGGCCACATAATGGGGCATAGAGGTAGCTGGATAAGGGGAAGCCCACACCTGGGTATATAATGTATAAGAGGGAGCAGTCGTGGTACATGAGGTGCTCCGATCTTGATTTATCCACCCTTCTTTATATGCGTTTTGCCTTTTATGAATTTTCTTTAATTAACTGCTCGGGACTCAAAGGACAATAACATGATGTGTATAATATAGCAATGATTACCCCTTTTGAGGTAGGGTGGTTCATTGCCCTCCAGGGGTTGGGACAATCATGTGTTCCTAAATGATAAAAGGACGCTCATCTAGGGCCTATGGAACTAGGGTGATGGCCATGGATGGGGTAGAACTCATGTGTTGACTTTTGCCCACATGCTAATTATTTTTGTCTCGACCATTTTTTGCATTTTGTGGTACAATTTCCTGTTAAATGTGGTCATTTATGCTTTTCATTTTTTCTTTTAATTGCTTCAACCTCCGGGGCATCATTCTAAGCTTGACCCAAGGTGGGGGGCAAGGGTATAGGGAGGCTAGCGCTATGTGGACCCAAAATGGGAATGTGGACCCAGGTGGGAGAAAAGATGAATGGGGGTATAGTGCGTGGAAAGGGAGTGATATGTGCAGATAGAAGAGCGGGACCACACACCCAAAATCAGGGTTTCCCAAATAGTACCACCTTAGAACCAAATGGTCAATAAAGGAGATCCCACAGGACTAAGATCCAAGTGTAACAACCAAAAGAGATCAAGGGGACAGGAGCACAAACCAAGCCCACTCTTTCTGCGAAATCCCCCCATCAATCCATACCCAAAAGTATCCATGATAAGTAAACCCAATACTCAATTACCAAATGACAAGACATGCCTTTAGATTTGGGAGGCCCACCTTCAAACATACAATCAATGCAAGTGGGTGAGGGACCACACGACTGGCTCAGGTGGCAGAAAAATGACACAACGAGCTAGTAGGAGGATCAAGGCGGTGTTGGCTCCAGTCTGAGGTTCATCATGGAGAAAAATTTCTCTTGGGGATATCACCCACAAGGTGGTGGGTAACAAAGTGCACATAATATTTGAGGTGTAAGGCATAAGAGTTTACAAACCATGGTCGAGTCATTTGATAGAACTTATGGATGATGTAAGGATGGATGATCATAAATCTAATGGAAGAACTAGAATAACAAGTCAGAATCAATAGTTACGAGTAGGATAGCTTATCCAAGCAATATTATAACACCCCTAAGAGGGTGGTCTAGAAGTAGTTTCCCTTGATGGGGAACTGAGAAGGATCCCCCATTGATAGGTTAGTGAATAAGTCATGATCATATGATATAGTTAGATACAATTTTGGGATTATGTTATATTTGCATTATATTTAGTATAATCTTTCATATCTAATTTCAATGCAAAATATTTATATACTTGTCAACATGATGCATACATTTTTCTCTATTTTGAGTCTATGTTGAGTTGAACCTTCAGTCCTTGCTGAGTCATGAGAGTTTGACCCTTCAACCAAAATGTGCCTTTTGCAGAGACGAGATTGGTGTATTTGCTTAAGACTCCACTGACCTCACCATTGGATAAAGGTGGTCTTGTTAGTCATTGAGAATTTATACTTTTAAATGATAATATTGTGGTAATATGAAGCCAATGGAGGCTATAGATACATTTATTGCCTTTGTGTAGTTAATGTTATATTTCAATTTGTACTTTATAGAGGCACATTGAGGAATGATGACTATTACATAAACATATTTCTATTGTATTTTTGCTTAATGTTTCTAAATCAATATCACCCTTGTAGCATTGCAACTTTTTGTTCAAATATTAGGCATGTCTTTTTTAACATTTGGAATTTCAATAGTTGTAAATAAAAAAGAGATGGTAGCCAATTTGTTTAGCCAATTAAATAGTTCAAGTAGAGACTGAGGAAATGAATTGAGGGAAACTTGAAGTTTTATATAAAATAAACTCTCTATGAATTTGTTTGGACTCTTATATTTTAGTTAAGTATATTGAAACTTTATTGTGCCAACATTTAGATAGGTAAAAGTTGAATGTGCATTGAGTTGATCACCTTTACAAGCAAATGGTTTATCCAACAGTTAAAATTTAAAACTTTCTAGGTTGTCATATTGTTTTTGTTCAATTTTAATTACACGGTGTGTTTTTCTATTGAGGCCTTTACATCTTTATGTAGCTCTTGGATTCACTGCTTGGGAAAGGACATATGGTTCTTTTACGTAGAGCAGAGTTAAAGACACTTGTGGATATGCATGGAAATGAGGTATGTTTATGTCTAAGCATAATCTCAATTGAATCCTTTTTAATATGTGCTTAGTTTGTTGTGATAATGTGCAATATTTTCCTAAAGTTGTATGTGTGTATTTTGTTGCGTTTTGTCAAGTATGATTTTGATTGTTTTAGATCTAGATGAAAACTGAAATAAAGTTGTAGCAGTTCAAACCAAATAGACATATATTGAACATGTAAATCCGATAGTAATGAGGAGGATGAATAAAGATGCTGGTAATACCTCAAATAAGAGAAGAAAATTTTATTTATTTTCATTGTTACTACTCCTGTAACCACATAGAACAAGGAACTTGTTGCACTCAAATTGTTAAAGTTCTAAGGAAGCATAAGTACCAATTTTTTCAACACAATTGGATCACATATCAGTAGTCCATGTGTCATGGTTATCCCATTCTGCAAGTTATGTAATGTAAATGACCTCAGTAAAACCTTCAGTCTATGTAGCAACCTAGGTTAGCCTATAATTTTGATGACGAATTTCATCCTAGAAGGTTTTTAAACCTCCCTGATTACTTGTGTTTCTAAACACGACTAATCAAAAGAATTTTTTCCCTCCAGCTTAACCCCAAAGCTAGGGTGAAATTTATTGTCGCATTATTAGGTGAGTTCGAGTGTTTTTAGTCGAGTTTAATGTAAAAGTGGTTTGGGAATAGTTTAAGCTAGTTGAATTAATTATTTTATTACAAATCACTTGGTTTACTAGATCATATTTTTTTGCAGATGGGTTATTAACTTATTTGTTTTGAGGGTCTTGTTAGCACTCCAGGAAACTCTCCTAGGTTGTAGCTCGGAGATGCCTGGTAACATATAATCTTCAATATTGTTCTTTGAACTATTGGAATAAATGATGGTTTGGATCAAGTTAGATAACCATTTCAGCTCTGTTTTCACTCAAGGCATGCATGAACAATCTCACTAATACCAGGCTTTAGACCACTATTGCTCAATAATTTATAAATTCAATGGATAGATGGAGAACACTGATTATAACAGCATATTGCATACATAAACATAAATGAATGGCTAGCTACAGGTAGCAAAAGAGAATACTGACTGTACTTGGCAGATGCATATATGACCACGTATGGATGGCTAGCTATAGGCAACAAAGAAGCTTGCAAATCTATTTTATCAAAGCAGAGATAAGATGACAGTTATCTGGCCTTAGACACAGAAAACATAAACAAACTGTTCAAGTGCAAGCATAGAACAACAAAGAGAATGGACATTGAACATATAATGGCAAAAGAAACTTATATTGCTAGAATGAAAATGAGAAGCTTAAAGGAGCAGAGGGGGAATAATCTCCAGAAGTTGAACCCTTATTACATCTTAACAACAACTATTTATAGCATGCTTACAATGATATTCGACCCTCTGAGGCTTAAGAAGTCTTAATCTATCACTTTGTCTTGTTTAAGTGTTTGATATGCATTACTAACTGATTTAATGCCCTCTAGGCAAGCATGGGAGCGAATTTTTTTGCTTCTGACAGCAGAGTAACCACTTTCAGATATTTTTGGTGGCTTGTTGTGCTATCTGGGAGCTTTCCTGTGCCAGAGATGCTCCATAATGTTTGTTGGTGTGGCTGTTGTGCTGTTGATGCCTCATGGTCGATTCTACTTTGGGCTGCAGCGTGCTGTGACCCTTCCGATGATTTAACAATACATGCTTCTGTTATATCAGAACAACGCTGCCCCTGTGGTGGACCTCTGTTGAAAACAATGTATATTTTTGTTTTAAACAGAGAACACAACCATCACCGCTAAATCCCATCTTCTCTGTCCTTTCGGACTTCAAAGGTTTTCACAAATAGTTTATTCTCCTCTTGGGTCTGCCCCAGTCGCCATCGCAATTCGCAAAAGCCTGCATCCTGTGTGTTTCCATTATATAATGAAACATGCGAAAACACTGAAAAAATGCATGAAAAATGCTTTGGCAGACTTCAGATATAATATAATCCACTTCCCAGATCCTTTTGGGTCCGGGACTCATCGCAATCGCATTGGTTAACTCTCCCTTCGTATTTTCATTAAACAACGAAAATGCATGAAATACATTAAATTTTGGGCTTTTGTGGACTTGAAAATATATATATTTTTATCCTGAAACCCTCTCGGGTCTGGAATTTATCGCATTGGCGTCGTCTTCCATTCCCTTTGTATTTCGTTGAAACAATAAAAATATACCAAAAAATGTGGAAAATGCTTGGGCGCGGATCTCAAAATTTATGAATTCCCAACTATGATGTCGTCGAGTCCGGCCCATCGGGCCACCTATCTATCTGTGCATAGGCTCCTCCCCTTGGTTGGCGCTGATAGCGATATTGTGATGCGATCTAATTGCAATCGCATATCGCTCTTGCCCCGGGCCTTTTTATATATATCACAAATGCTCCCCACCAATGCAACTCGCCGATCCGATCATCGACGATCGCTGATTGGCAGTGTCATGTGCCCGCCTTCAAACCGTCTCCTCTGGCCGACGAATGTGCGATTTGCCACTTAGATCTGGGTCATTGATCGACCAAATCTAACAGCGACTGTTCATTCCTCTGTTTAAGCCTGTGTTTGTGGGTTTTTCATGATTTTTTAAGCATTTTAGGCTCCCAATAGTGCATTTTTGCCCTTCCAAGGGCTTTCCTCTTGCGCTGATTTTGATCATTAGATGATCTTTGAGCAAAAATTGAAAATTTCAAGGGCATTAATGATCCATTGGCATGTTTTTAAGCAAATTTGGAGACTTCAAGAGCATATGTGGATCCAATTTTGGGCCTTTTGACAGCGAGGCTAACATTGGCTCCTTCTGGGGATGAAATCCTCCCTGTGAGGTTTCAAGGATCTCAGATCAATGCCTTTCCTGTAAAACAAAAACTAAATCTTCCTTCTAGTGTTCCTTTGGGCATGGAGTCTATTTTGCATGAAATAAAAAACTAGAATAACATATTTACAATGACAAGGTCTTCAAGCCTTAAACGAAATAAAGTTTCAAGAACCGCCCATTTACTATGCTGCCAAAAGTATCTTCTCCTTCCAGACTGTGCAAAATGAATGTATTGTTCTGCTGAGTTTGATCGATGACAAAAGGACCTGTCCATAAGGAGTCAAACTTGCCATGATATCATTTTTTTTCCTTAAACGCATCCCATTTAAGCACCCAATCACCAACTTGGAAATTGTCCACTTTTGCCTTCCTGTCAAAGGTTTCTTTGATTTTCTTTTGATGAGCCTTTGACTTCTCAACCAGCTGCTCTCTGATCTGCTATAGTTCAACCAGGTTATTCATTCTTCTTACCATGTTATTTTCTTCATCTTGTTCTTCTTGCAAGAACTTAGCCACAGGGAGAATCAACTGGATGGGGAAAACAACATTAGCACCGTAAACTAGTTTAAATGGAGAATTCCCTATGGATTTTTTGATGGTAACTCGGTCAGCCCATAGTGCAAACTTCAGCGTTCAATCCCAACTCTTTTTGTTGTCCTCTAACAGTTTTTTGATTACCCTTACCAGGCTCTTGTTAGATGATTATGCCAGGCCATTGCCTTGAGGATAATATGAGGTGGAATGCACCACTTGAATGCCCATGGATTCAGTCATGTCCATCAATTCTTTTGCCTTGAAAGCTGCTGCATTATCAGTGACTAGTTTGGTTAGGCAACCAAATCTAGTGAAAATATTCTCATTCAAGAACTTTATGACAACTTGATGATTGACATTCTTAGTGGGTATAGCCTCAATCCACTTGGTGAAATAATATATGGCTACTAATATCCATTTGTGTTGGCCACTAGAATGTGGGTTGATCTCATCTATAAAGTCCAAGCCCCACTGCTAGAAGGGACCATTGACATGTACTGGCTTCAAGGGTAGGGATTTTAGCTGTTGTCTTCCTGCAAACCTCTAACACTTGTCACAAGCTTTCACAAAAAAAAAACACATCAGAGAAAAGAGTAGGCCAATAATGCCCATCCCTCAGGATTTTGTGAGCCGTGGTTTTCCAATAATGATGCCCTCCACAGATGCTAGAATGGAACTGGTGTATGACTTCCATAGATTGTTTTTTATCTAAACATCTCAAGAGGATTCCTGATGGGTCTTTCCAATAAAGCAGATTTTTATTTATGCAGAATTTGGTTGATATGAGTTTAATGGCATGAGCTTGACTTGAGCTAAGCCTTGGAGGGAGTTCTAGCTTTTGCAAAAAATGAACTATGCTGTAATACCATTCACATGTGGCTAGATTTTCAGCCAAATACTGATTCTGCTTTTGCTCTTCTGCTGTTCCTTCTGTCTGCTCATTATCTAAATTCAGACTCATGGAATTTATATCTAACAAGTTGCAATTTTCTTCGGCCATAAGTTTAGCCAAGCCCTGGCCTTTGACAAGCTTAGTGGGCTTCACCTCTATGTTAAAATCTATGAATTTTGCAATCCATTTAGCTCTCTTCCCATCAATATTTGGCTGAGTTATGACATCTTTTACTGAGGCCGAAGGTACATATGCAACCAGTTTGGAATGTAGAATATAAATTCTGAATGCTTTTAAAGATTTTATGAGAGCATAAGCTTGTTTTTCAATAAGGTCATACTTTAGTTCAACATCCCTCAGAGTCTTGCTGAAAAAGGCCATGGGGTGTTCTATGCCTTCATCATTTTTTTGCAACAGAACTGCTGCAAGTCTATCATAAGAGTTAAAAGAGAAGATAGAAAAATTCTTAGTGTAATCTGCGCTGATTAGAGTGGGAGCTTCCATGATGGCTTCAAAAGAACTTTTTGAAGCATCTGTTCATTTTATTTCTGCTCCTTTCTTCAGCATGGAAGTGATGTGCTTTACAAGCTCGGCAAAGTTTGGAATGAACTTCCTTACAAAATTAATCTTACCCAGGAAGGATTGGATGTCCCTTTTTGACATTGGGATGGACAATGTCTGAATGACTTGAACCTTTGCTGGATCAATCTTCACACTTTCAGCAGAAACAATATGTCCCAGAAGTTTGCCTTCTTCTAGAGCAAACTGTGGCTTCTTTGGGTTTATTGAAATTCCAAATTGTCTGCATTTTAGGAAGACCTTCCTCAAGTGCTGTAAATGGTTTTGTGGCTGCTGGAGAAGACTGTTATGTCATTGAGATAAATAAGGACAAACTTGTCCTTCTCTCCCACAAAAGCTATGTCCATGGCCCTCTGAAAAGTAGCCCAAACATTCATCAGTCCGAAAGGCATTTTGGAGTACATGAAAGTGCCCCAAGGAGTAGTGAAGGCGGTCTTTTCCTGATCTTTAGGATGTACAACAATTTGATTGTAACTTGAAAATCCATCTAAGAAAGACATGACTCTAGCCCTTGAAACTCTTTGCAGCGAGTGTTCCATCTTAGGCAAGGGATAGTTTTCTTTTTTAGAGCATTTGTTCAGATTTCTAAAGTCAATGCAAAGCCCGATTCCTCCATTTTTCTTTCTCACTACCACAAGGTTAGCTATCCATTTTGAATACCTTAGGAGAACTATAATTTTGGCATCCAACAACTTCTTGATCTCTTTCTCAATCAAAGGTAATAAGAGGGGGCTGATAGGTCTTAACTTCTGCTTAAAAGGGGTAGTATTCTTTTCCAGTGGAATCTTATGCTATATGATGTTTGTATCATAAGTTTTAAGATCACTATATTCCTAGGCTAAAATATTAGCGAATTGCTTCATGAGGGCGCAATACTCAGAATTCTGGGTAGAAGACAAATGGGTGGACAGATTGATGAATTTCGGATGGGCTGGGCTCCCTATATTATGTTTACAGACAACAGACTCATTTTCTGTTTTGGCCGGCTTATAGGGTATGTCGTTATGGTCGAAGAGCTTCTCTAGAGGCACCAATCCTTTTGGTATGTGATCACTGGGCAGCTGGACGATGCTTCCTCGGCCAATCTCGCTTTTTAGCTTGGGTTGGCCGCATTTTTCCATGGCTTCATTTTTCTGATCGATGTGCGTTTTAGAAAATTCCTCCACGACTTGCAAAAACCTGTTAATTTCCTCATCGTCTTAAAAAACGTTCCAATACTTGACATTGTCATGCAGAGATGGTCTGTATTTTACTTGAACTTAATATGTCAATTTGGAAGGCAAAGGAGGAATAAACATGCTAGTAGAGACAGCGAGGGAGTCGGCAAGCTGTTTCTTCATTCATGGAATATAAGAAATGCTGAAATCGTTAAAAGAATCCTTGAGCCTCCATACCTCATCTCTGTATGCCTTCAGCCTTGGATGCTTAACTTGGAAAGTTTTATTTACTTGCTGAATAATGAGGTCTGCATCTCCAAACACTTTGAGGCCTTTGATACTCATTTCTTTAGCAACGCTTAAGCCCAGAATCAATGCTTCGTACTCTGCGATGTTGTTTGTGATTTGAAAGGTTAATTTGAAGGATAAATGAATGTATTCCTGTGTTGGGGACACAATGACTACACCAGCCCCTGCAGCGTCTTTAGAGCAAGCCCCATCAAAAAACATATCCCAAATCTGTGGGCTTTCTTCCTCTGCGATTTGGCAAACTGGTTTCTTGAGCTACATAGAGGCCAACTGAGATTCTTCAATATGAAGAATACATGCTCCAAAATCAGTGTCAACAACATATATGGGATGATTGGTGGGATTCTTTTCATCGCTGATTATATAAGCCAATTGCGCTTCTCTGTGTAATCTCTTGCTTTCACCTCCGAAAACTGGGACAGTAGCTTAGGACAGATCATTTTGTAATGATCTACCTAGTCTCTTGATCCAACCTCTGGAAAGTAACATGCCAAACTTGGGAGGTACATCTGCTACCACAATATCCATCATCATGCTTATCGTAGGCAGTTGAGACAAAGTGACGGCGTGATGGCTAGGTTCTTGATTAATCCTAGACACTTCACTTTTCTAGTGTCAAAAGAGAACAGGTCATGATAAGGCTTGGTGATGTCAAGACCCAACTCATCCATGATAGCCTTGGGCATTAGATTATGGTTGGTTCTAGTGTCCAAAAGGCAGTTGTGAAGTATTTTTTCATGAATAGTCAGAGAGACATAGAATGATGGGGAGCTGTCTTCACAATTTTCAATCATTGGGTTGAGAATAACAACTAGCTTGTCATCTTGCAGATTTACATGGTCAGTGGAGGCTTGGATGGCTTTAGGCTCAAGGGCCTCGAGGATGGATCTTTTGAAGGACTCATTCTTCACTAGTTCAATCAGAGGCATAGGTATTCTTAGCTTCTGGATTTCTGATTGAAAACTGAAAGGAGAAGGAGACTTGTCAAGGCCTCGTACCTCATGAGCTGGAGCTTTGAGGATGATGGGATCAACTGCCAATTGTTATTGCTTATTAGCTTGCTCTACTGCAGGGACAACAACTCTTTGAATAGGAGTTTCCTTGGCATTATTTATCTTTGACCTCAAATTATATCTTTGTTGATCTATAGTTTGTAGAATATCTTTACCATCCCATTCTTGGCTGATCTGGTCATTGCATAATGACTTTTCATAGGTAGCTGAGGTCAAAAAGGAAGCATTGCTTTTGTCTTCCAGGCAATGGATCTCATCATCTTCTTCAAACTGCGCTTCTTCTATGACTGCGTTCTAAAAAGGAGCCTTCACCCTTTGGTCTTCATTTGCATCTTTGTTTCTTTGCAAAATATGCAACTGCTCATTAGTTCTTCTATATGGATTTGGATTCGGATTTTGAGGAGCAAAGGTATTAGGCACTCTTCCTTTCCTCGGGTGCTGCTCAACCTCTAATTTGGAGATCAGAGGCTAATAACTCTATCATTTTGGTCATTTTATCTATCTTAAGATCAGAGGATGATGAAGACTCGCCCCTCTGTCTTCTTCTATCAACATTTCCCTTGAGCTTCTTTGCAGCCATGATGTTTGATTCCACTCCCAAGGTTGCATCCTGCATGTCAGCCAAAGTAGCACATCGCCTCTCCCTCAACAGTAGGGAAAAGTCAGAATCAAAAGCACTGGCATAGGTGAGTTTAGCAGAGGTGGGAGTGGGTTTTACTTCAGCTGGTATCTTTCTATACATACAGTTAAACCTCTTATTAAAATCAGACAACAACTCACCATTTTCCCTCTTTAAGTTACCAAACTCAGTGTGGTAGTAGAGGAGATCCTTCTTATCCCCCCAATGCTTTAGGAATGCATCATCTAAAGCTTCAATATCTGCTATAGAACTTGGGGTTAGTTCTCTGAACCATTTTCTAGCCTCTCCATCTAGGCTTTGGACAAAGACTCTCATCCAGACATCATCTTCACTAATGTCTAGATTATTAGCATAGCTATAAAATGACTCAAGATGTTTTTCAGCAATAACACCTTCAGTCCCAGTGAATTTAGGCCTATATTTCTGATATTCTCCAGTAGGCATGGCATTCAAAGGAGTGGGCAGTATTAGAGGTCCATACCTAGCAGCTATGATTCTTTCCATTTTGGTAGGTGCTTGTGGACTTGCCATAGCTGTGGTGGCTAAAAGAGTACTGGCAGTTTGAATGATAAAGGGTTGAGGAGTGACTAACAGGACTAAAGGAGTATGATCGATAGGAGGTGAGGTTTCCTTTGGGCTTAAAGCAAAGGGAGAACCTAAAGAATAAGGAGCTTTATGAATCTCTAAGAGTTTTTTTTCACTGCTAGTATTAGATGCTATACTCTCAACATGTATTTGTTCTATTACAAGCCTTTCTTGAAGAGATATGGGAGATTGTTTAGGTTTACCTGAACCTGATGCTCCTTTTTGCAATACCTTTCACTCTGATGATTTTTTCAGGGTCATGTACTGGGTCAGCTTGTAGCTTTTGAGGATTTCTCCGAGTATGCCTCACAAACTGAGCCAGAACTATGAAGTGGAGTCTGTAGGTTTTAACCCTGTACAGAAATTACCTGCATACGAATTCTAAATCACAGGAAAAATAAAACTGCGAGAGCATAACACATAAAACACATATACATAGAGATTTCCCACTGGATCCCAAAACCGGGACTACCAGCTTGATTTTTCATTATGTTCCTTTCAATGTTACAATACATATTTATACATGCCGAAGCATCCAATACCATGGACCGAAAACCATCGCGTCCAAAACCATGGACCGAAAACCATTGCGTCCAAAACCATGGACTGAAAACCATAGGTAGGTTTGCCCAACCTAATATAGGGTCCAAAATTTTTTTTTCCCGAGGCGCTGCCTCGGACCTCGTAAAGGGGGGCTACTCGCCCCCCTCAAACCCCCCAGACAGGGGGGGCTGCCGCCCCCCTATGACCCCCCCGCTACGACGTAATCGGCGCAACGAAGGGGGGGCTCCTCCCCCTCTAACCCCCTGGTTCACTACGTAGGTTAGTCGTGGAAAGAATATAACACAACCCAACAGAGTCGCCAAGAGGTTCGGTCTCTAGTAGAGTCGCCAGATAGATGATTACAACCAAAAATGTGCTCAGACTTTGTCTATCATCAAAGCTGGATCTGTGTCGTTTCCTAGGGAAGCTGAGCTTCAGTTTCCTCTCCCCGGCAACAACGCCAATTATGTTAGCACTCCAGGAAACTCTCCTATGTTGCAGCTCGGAGATGCCTGGTAACATATAATCTTCAATATTGTTCTTTGAACTACTGGAATAAATGATGGTTTGGATCAAGTTAGATAACCATTTCAGCTCTGTTTTCACCGCAAGGCATGCATGAACGATCTCACTAATACAAGGCTTTAGACCACTAATGCTCAATAATTTATAAATTCAATGGATAGATGAAGAACACTGATTATAATAGCAGATTGCATACATAAACATAAATGAATGGCTAGCTACAGGCAGCAAAAGAGAATACTGACTGTACTTGGCAGATGCATATATGACTACATATGGATGGCTAACTATAGGCAATAAAGAAGTTTGCAAATCTATTTTATCAAAGCAGAGATAAGATGACAGTTATTTGGCCTTAGACACAAAGAAAACATGAACAAATTGTTCAAGAGCAAGCATAGAACAACAAAGAGAATGGACATTTAACATATAATGGCAAAAGAAGCTTATATTGCTAGAATGAAGATGAGAAGCTTGAAGGAGCAGAGGAGGAATAATCTCTAGAAGTTGAACCCTTACTTATTACATCTTAACAACAACTATTTATAGCATATTTACAATGATATTCAGCCCTCTGAGGCTCGAGAAGTCTGAATTTGTCACTTTGTCTTGTTTAACTGTTTGATATGCATTGCTAACTTATTTAATGCCCTCTAGGCAAGCATGGGAGCGGAGTTTTCTGCTTCTGACAGCAGAGTAACCGTTTTCAAATATTTTTGGTGGCTTGTTGCGTTCTCTGGGAGTTTTCCTGTGCCAGAGATGCTCCATAATGTTTGTTGGTGTGGCTGTTGCGCTGTTGATGCCTCATGGCCAATTCTGCTTTGGGCTGAAGCGTGCTGTGGCCCTTCCAATGATTTAACAATGTATGCTTCTGTTATATCAAAACAGTGCTGCCCCTGTGGTGGACCTCTGTTGAAAACAATGTATATTTCTGTTTTAAACAGAAAACACAGCCATCACTGCTAAATCCCGCCTTCTCTGTCCTTTCGGACTTCAAAGGTCTTAAAAAATAGTTTATTGTCCTCCCTTTTGAGCTCCGATTAGCCCTGCGTCAAGCCTTTGAGGCTCTTTCTCCCCCAACGTTGACCTTTTATGGCCTTCTCTAGCCTTGTTGACCCCTGATCTATCATTTTAGCCCCTTTATCCCCCAACACTGGCCTTCCTTGGCCTAGCGTTGGCTTTTCTTGGCCATTTTCTACCCTAAACCCTAGATTTGAAGTTTTGAATTGAATACTTGGTTCTTGGTGGTTTTGCAGGCTTTGAGGCTCAAAAATTCTATTTTTCAAGTGGCAACTTGATCCCAAAGTTTCAACAAATTTTGATCAAGGGTTCTTCAAGGCCTTGGGCCTAGGATTTGACCTCTAGAGTCTAAACCCTAGTTTTATCTCTATTTTATTACCTAGCTCAAATCAGTAATAATTAAGCCGTAAAATCACATGTTTAATGGTCAAAATCACCTAAAATTGTAAAATTTAAATTTTCATGAGTTTTGGGCCTTGGCCACTTGGGCATCTTAGATCTAGCCTAGAAATGGTAGGCACTTGTCATTTCGCACCCTCCTTGTTCCAAACTACTTACCACGTACCCCCCCTCTGAAATCTGCCCATCTTCCCGTCAATGGTTATCTCCGCCCATTACATCATTCCTCTGCCACGTTCCTACTTCCCCGCCACTCCTATTTCACCACGTGGCCTCCTCGCCCTAGTTCCGTTATAATCTACTTGTTACACTATGCCTGTTACCTCCCAAACACATACCACCTGGCAACCGATCCATTCCATAATGGACCAGAAGTAACGAAAAACTACCAATTGTCTATAAAAATCCCCAAATCGATCACTATCGCTCCTTTCTGCTCCCCGCCCCTTTCAGACAAACAGGTACAGGTTTTCAAACTGCCACCTCATCTTCTTAATTGCTCGGTCACCCCTGCAGATCCCAATCAGCCAGTTTCGGCCACATACCGGTCACAACGATTAGTCTTTTGCATCAGACTTTTGAATTTTCTCGAGTAAAAGACCAAATTCCTCACCTCTGCTTTGTTCCTGATATTCTGAGCAATGGCACCTAAGGGAAAGTCAAAACAAATCAACGGGAATCTAAGGACCACTCCTATAATTGACTTGGATCATATACCGTTGGCAGATCAACACTACAAAATTACAAAGACCAATTGTGAGTTCGACTTGTTCGAATTGCACAATTGGCTCAAACAGAGCTTTCTGGACCAAAGTGATGAAATCAACCTCTGGGAATCCCTCTTGCCATAATTCATGTTTCCCCAGACTTATCCTTTTCAAGACTTTGTCATGTGGTGTCAATCCAAATATATTCCTAGCCAGAGAGCCATGTGGCCTAGAATGGTGACATTCTGCTGACCATAACCCAGAGTTCATTAACCAAACGCTGCAAATCCCCTAGGGTGACTCTTTGAGCCCTTTTTCTATAGATTCCTTCATGGAACTCTACCAAAAGTTGACCTTCCCTCAGAGAGGTAGGATATTTGAGATTTTTCTACCAGAAGATGTTCAACTCCCAAAGAAGAATCCTCCATACCCAGCCTCTATGTTTCCTGAAAAAACTAAACAAATTGTGTCATTAGTGTCTTGTCTACTAGGATACCACTCATATCAATGGGTATATGAGCCTATTTTAGGTTTTCTGTCCATCTTTTCCACAAAAGAAAAACCTTTTGTAATATTTAATTTTAGTCAATTCCTTGCAGATAACATCCATGACCAATTCCTCAAGATCACAACAGAAGGAATGTTTAAACATTCATCAGTGTTAGTGTACATGTTTTTGTTTCATCAGGCAGACAAGTTTCCAATGACCTTGCAGAAATTGGATGATCAAGGTAATGGTTAGTCAGTTATACAGTGGACCTCTTTAGTGGGGAAGAATTCTAGTGATTTCACCTTTAGTGACTTCATTGATCAATTTATCTATACAATGGTGTGCCTTCTAAACAACAATGTGGAACCTAGGATAGGTTATGCGATTCAAAGAACTTTACACCTCAGTGATCAAGCCAAAACAGGAGACTTGTACTTGTACCTGAACTACACCAAGATCAGAGTGTATGGTTGTGAGTTGCCACCATACAGATTGCCAAAATATGTTCCTATGATAATTTTCTCATTCGAGTATATAGGGCAAATGATTAATATGAATGATTTACATTTTATCTCAGCCAAGAAGAAGGCCCAATTCAAGATCAAAACACAGGTGGGGCCATTCATATACAACAACAACGCAGTAGGCACTGAGGCAGATACACTTCTCAAGAAGATGAACTTTTAGTTAAGTTTCACTTGGTCCTATGACCCCTTCGGCATAATTTCCAGTCTAAGAGTGGAGCAGAAGACCACTCCTTATTCTCATACTCCCAGGCCCGAAATTGAGAAGTTTATGAACAAAGATCAATGGGAAGGGAACACCTTGCAGGAAGCTGAGGAGTAGAAACTATCTACAATCACCTCACAGACACCATTCCCTCACGAGAAACGTGATAAAAGGCCTAGAGAATTAGAGTTTTCTCTTATGAAAGAAATTGAAGCCAAACAATTCCTAATTTTTACAAGGAAGCACAAAAAGAATCCACCACCAGTTTTTATGCAGGATGAAGAAGGACAAACTACTATAGTCATGACGGGTAAACATGTTTCAACAATACTAGAAGACATTTTTGCAGGTACAAGACCAGAGGACATTTTTATAGGCTCTCCATCTTCCTTTGCTTCGCAAGATCCTCTAGATGTAGCTCAGACAACAAACTTGGCTCAAGGCCAAACAGAGCCTAATATTTTTTCTAAGTACAAAGCAATCAAGCAGAAAAATGAAATGTTTAAAGCCAGTACTTACGCTCAGTTCTGGAAACAAACTGCTACTTCCCAACACAGGGTTCTCGCAGCCTTTGATACTGAACAAGGGAGGATGCAAATGGCTTTCTTGCAAGCATAGGTTCCTTTTCCTAAATCACCAACAGACTACAAAAAGACAATCTTCTCCTTTCACACAAATCAAATCCATCTGATTGATTAGATGGATATGCACAAATAGACTGGGGAGATGTTATACTCCACTCTAATTGAAACTGCAATGACAACGTCAAAACTACAGGCTTCCATCAACAACATACAATCACAATTGAAGCTGGAGAAAATTTCATCCTTGGCAAAAGATACTAGGATTAAGTCATTAGAGGGCTTAGTCATAAAGTTAGGTTATGACCCCACTGATGTAAAGGCAATGGAGGCGATTGTGAAGAAGAAAAATGCAGATATAGCAGCTCTGAGGAAGTAGCTCAAGCTACCATCTACAAAGGATCCACAAACCAAAGAAATGTAGGAACTGGAAAATCAAAAGGAAGACATGTTCAAGATAATAATTGAATAGAATGTCCAGATCAGAGAAATGGAGGTGGAATTAGAAAAATTGCTCAAAGAGAAGGAGCAGTCCTCACAGTTGGCTATAGTCCCACTTACAACAATATCAATTGCAGTTGCAGGAGCAACAGAGGTTTCAACATCAACAACAAAACCAACACCAACTACAGATTCTGCCACTGAATTGGTTAAAGCCATTCAGGAGATGTCCATTCAGGGAAAGGAGATTGAGAAGTTGAAAGAATAGTTGAAAAATATACAGGAACAAAAATTGAAGAATGATAACTCCTATATAGCAGAATTACAGAAGTCTCATAGGCTTGCTCAATGAATAGAGTTTTTAGAGAGTGAGTCAGTAATGGCTCTAGCACATGCTAAAGAAAACATATGGACAAATATCAATGTAGCTATAACTGAGATTTGGCCATCAATCCAAATCATTTTCGAGCAGGAAGAGTTGATACAGAGGTCAAAAACATTGATAGAACAAGTGAGGGTTGTATTGGGAGACAAGCCAACTGAAGCAACAACATTGATTAAACTCCTAAATTCTAAGACGAGAAGAATTAGAAGAGCTACAGATTGAAGAGAGGACTGAAACCATCTTAGAAATCAAGAAGGTTTTGCAGAAGAGAAACCTAATGGTTCAATTAGAGAACAAATGCCAGACTTTGGAAACTGCTGTCCAGAGATTTCATACCAAGTTTAGTGGCCATGAATGACAGGTTAATCAGCTTGAGTGACTACAGTCGAAAGCTTAACACTATTGCCAAAGATAAATCCAAGTTTGCATGGGTAAAAGGAAGTATGATAGACAAAGCTTTCTTGGACGCTTTAGATTTTGATTTCATCTTCAAACATGAGATTAAACATTTCTCATCAACAAACCTACCTTTGAGAAATATACCGAAGTTGATGAAACATATAGAAAGCTAATAAACTTTCTATCCCCAGTGAAGATCAATGGGATCACTTGTGTGAGTTACTTGAGTAAAACATTTTTCATCTTGGACAACTTGGCAACATCTTTTTGGGACCTGTTGACCTCTACCGGTCAACTACCCATGCAGTACACCCCCTTTTTTTCGCAAAAAGGGGCAGCACCTGATCAGCGTGTCCGTGCCATCCTGCAGTCATCAGCATTTTTTCGATCTAATTGTAAACCCAGTCTGCATGTATTAATTGTAAATAATCCTAGCAGATGTGAGTCGTGTTGTAAATTGCCTGGGTGGACCTAACTTTCCTATGATAATCTATGTCCCGGAAGGTTTTTCGTCTCACCGATCCATGGATCGGCAGAGTTTTCCTTCAAACCTGACCCCAAAGCCGGGATAGACTTTGTCATTGGAATTTTAGAGAATCCTAGTGTGTTAGCCTGCTAGATTATAGTCGTGTCGCAGACCTGGGTGTGTTGTGAGGGTCTATGTTAAAGGGGTTTTTCCCCTTGAGATGTAAACTGTTAAAATCATGATGTAATGTGTCCTGAGGGTTGAAAAATGTTTAAATCCCCTCATCAGTCCTAAGTCCTAGGTCCTAGGTGATGTTTCCAAAGACTTAGTTCGAGTGACTCATTTTAAAAAAAATTAAAAAATTAAAAAAAATAAAAAAATAAAAATAATAAAAATAATAAAATTAAAAAAAAAAAAAATAATTTAAAAATAATAAATAATAATATTTTAAATCGACGGATGGGATCAAGAGATGTCTTGATCCTCATCAACGGTCGAGATCATTTCAGCATGGATCAGTCGAACTAGCCGTTGGGATCATTTCCTTTATATAGGGTTTTAGGAGGTCATTTCAGATTATCCGATCTGTGAGTCAAAGACTGAAGAAGCTCTCTTGTAAATCTGTTTCTGGTTAATAAAGAAGACTTTGGGGTCAATATCTTGCTGGTGTTACTCTCTTGAATGCTGTGAGATTGTTTAATTTTCTGTATATGTTATTTTCAGCCGTTAATAATAGCTGTTTTGTAGAGTATTGTGAGCACAGGTATCTTGCTCACTTGCTGGGGTTTGGGTGTTGTTAGGGTTTCTGAAGTAATGGCAGGTATCTCCATTACTTCCTGAGGTCTAGCAGCATTTTTGCCCTCTTTACTGATGGTTGTTTTGAGCTGCGCAGAAACATTTTCTGAAGGGATTTGTGGGCGTTCGGGGAAGTTCTTG